>UELV01094255.1:0-38134 GCA_900490015.1 Megastigmus stigmatizans | reverse complement strand
ATATATATATATATATATATATATACAAATTTTTCAATACCTTAGGACATGGAATCGTTTACTTTATCGCATACTCCTTTTATGATATTTTAATTTTAACATTAAGGGGATGTGCTATGGTCTGAAAGATTCCGTAAATTACAAATGAAATTTTCGACGACAAAAATTTCTGCGAATTGTTGATTGATTTTCATGAAATTGGAACACGTAATGTTTACATCATTGCCAAGATCGTGACAGAGAGTTTTTTCCAAAAATTAATCTCTATCTTTGTACATTTTGTTAAACTGAAAACCAGTAAGGTAAGAATCTTTCCGACCATAGCACATCCTCTTAACGTAAGTAAGTAAGCTAAATGGTTTATAATTTTAAAGAAATAGTTCAACTTTACCTGTTGTTGAAGATGTGATTTTACATTTATCAAGCATAAGAGTTTAACCTAGTAGCAAAGTTTGGAACTGCTCAAAGTCTATACCAAAATAAACAGTAATTGCATGTAATATACATTGAAAAGAAGTTCATTTGTACACTAATAAAAGATAATTATATAATACGATATCAAACTTAGATAATTTTATCGATATATAGATATGAGTAAGGCATTTATTTATTACAATTAGATATTCTAAAGAAGATGTAAAAATATTTGAATGCAAAAATACTCACTTGAAATTCTAACTTAAATAGTGACTTTCATGTATGGCCAATTGTACGACTGAAATTACTGAAATACACTGAAAAAAAAAAATTAATTGATTCAATTACATGAATTTAATTAAAAATTGAATACGTATATAAAAATTTAATATAATTATTTTCATGAAATATTTTATGGATCTGATGAAATTCTACGTCTAGTTTAAAAATATATTCAATAGAATCTATTAAATATGAACTAATTGCATTAAGTAAATATGTGATTGCTATATTATGATTAAATATTTAATTAAACCAATTAAATTTTCATTGATTCAATTAAATTTTTTTCTCAGTGTACCACTAAATAAACGGTGTCTGCTCGAAATTTCATTACTGGTTTAGACTGATCAAAATGGTGTACTTTTACAGCACAAATAAATAACTACTTAATTAATGTATGCAAATATATTTTTTTCGCATACCTCAGCTAGATCTTCGAAAGTGGCGCCATTGGGCACGAAATCAATAATAATAACACATTCGTGTCGACACAACCCATAGAGAGATTGAATTACAGTGTTAAAGTATTTCTCCCATATTTTACGAAGACTTAGTTTCGTAACCCCTAAATAATGTCAGGCATATTTGGATATGGAAAATAGATTATTCTTTTTTATTTTTTCTCCATTTATTACTAAAGTATCCAAAAACGGTTTCACTAGTTCCTCAAGACAAAAATAAAACAATATGTACATATACATAAAAAAATTACCACCTATACAAAAAGAAATAAACAAAGAATCTTCTTTATTATGCACATGTGCACTCGACGATTTATTCGATTGTTTTAATGACGCATTCGGTAAATCGCTCGCCATACATACAGTGCAGCCTTTTCTCGGCATTGTCGATTTCTCTCATTTGCGATTATTACAAGGGCCTGAGCGCATGTCCGCTCTCTCTCTCGTGCACTTTGGTGAAACTTTGGTGATCGAGTAATTTTGGGTATAAATTCAATTTCAATTCGCGCAACCCCTTACGAGCATTTGGATTTAAGCGGGAGTGTGCAGCTTCCCTTCTAAGTCCGTAACACGCATTATACGTACCTATATCGTGAATCTTGTCTGTATAAAATCTCTATTCTACTTCCGATTGTAATGCGTTCTAACCACGCCAGTCGGAGACAGCCATCTTTAAGGACTATAAGACGCGGTTAAGTGAACACATCTTCGATCTACATTATGCTATAGGTACTTTTATAACTATTATACAAATAAAATGTTATTACTTGCGTGCAGTGAATATCGAATGCATTTGTTGGTCCTGGCTACAAAATCATGGAAATATACTTAAAGTTATTCGAAGCTGCTTTAATTCGTGTAAATACTTATTCAATCGCTTTATTTTACAATTTCTTATCGGGATTGTCTGATGATACGATAAAGACTACTGACTGATACTTTCATACTCGAAGCGAATTCTTGTTAAAATTTTCTGCGGGCGTTAAATGAAAAAATGACTAGGAGATGATTTGTCTCTGGAAAAATTCCCTCCAAAACGTTCGTTTAGAAGTAGAGAAAGGAGCTCCATCCCCGGAAGTTCGGAAGAAGTAAGGTCGCTTAGCGAGTCGTGCGATCTCGGATGGGTATATGCCGAGAAAGAGAGAGGGTGAGGGTGGCGCAAGCGCTGGAGGATCGACAATAACTTCTCGACTCGCCGTACAATTTAATTTTATGCAACGCTTGGCACGCCTCTTAGCGCGAGATATCCTTATAACGTTTAACTAGATTGTTATGATTGTTGTCTCCAACATTCTACCGTCTTAACTCACATTCTTCATCTCTTCTCCTTCCACTTCTCTCTCTCTCTCTCTCTCTCTCTCTCTCATCTCAGCCTCATTAACGTAAACTCTGTCTCTAAAGTTTCATTCTCCCTCTGTCTCTCTCCTCTCTCTCTCTCTCTCTCTCTCTCTCTCTCTCTCACTCTCGCTGCTCTACTCTCTTTCTCATTATATTCTGTATTTTTTCCTTTTTGTTACAATGCTCCATTTTCAGCAAATTTTACTATTTCAAATTTCTATAAGATGCGGTACTTTTACTTGGTGATATTGAAAATTCGGGACCTTTTTTATAATATAGTTCTGTTAATAAATTTAGAAGTAATATTACTAAATGTCTTTAAGAGGTCTCTGGACACCTGTTAAAGAATAAATTAATATAAAATAATCATGTTCTAAGTAACTTTTATCAAAAGTTAACAAGATTCTTTGCCTCAATATTTTCAATTATTAATTAACTTTGTATAAGTAGGTACTTTAGATATTTAGTTTTGAAATTGTTCGTTTCAATCAAATGATAAAAATTAGTTTTAATGATATTCGATTAAGTTATACAATGAGAGGACTTTAGAAGAAAGTTCGTTTAATTTACTGGAGATTTTTATAAAATAATTTTGATTTCCTGGAGTTCTCCTTTTAATATCAAAGATAAATATAATTATTTTTCTTCAATTGGTAGTATAACCTATAGATAATCAATATTTAATGGAATTCCTCATATCTATAAATACTAAAATCTTGTTTAATGTAAACAATAGAAGATAATTTCCATCTTATCGAATGAAGAATATCGTCAAAGCACATTACGCCGCATTCTAATATAGCAATCTTACATACTCTGTGTTTACCATGAAGTTATTACGATCACCCAACGTTTCCCTCGTCAGTGCAGTTCTCTTCCCACCTGCAAGAACAGCAGAAGCAGTAGCAGAAGCAGCAGCAGCAGCAACAGCAGCGTCTCGGCTCGTTCCCAGCGTGGGCTCCGCCGCGTGTGCGGTGTACTCGCCCCATTCCCCCAAAGTCTTTAGGGCTTGGCAACGAAACAGCTACCGTGTAAATCTCGACATCTCTCTACTTCGTTTCTCTCGTCCCCGCCGCATACACCCAACACACAAACCAACTCCACCTCCCCCAGCCCACCCCAGCCCACCCCAGCCTACCCCAGCCTACCCCAGCCTACAACCTTACTACACCTATACTAAACCTTATACTATACGTATACTCGCTCGCCTTAGTCTCTTTTGGCTGCTTTATTTGCGCTCGCGAGAACCAAGTCGGGCGGTTAAGCTTCGTTTTCTGCGCGGCCCTGTATATGTACCTATGAAACAGTGCCGCATTGCAGCGTCGCGACTTCCTGTATGTATATTTATATATAAATATATATATATATATACGCCTGTATGAAGGCGCGTACGTGCAGTGTTACAGTGGAATGGCGCGCGGCCTCCTATATATATATATATATTGTTACATAGGTATATGTACAGCTCGTGCCGAGTTATCTTTGCTTTGCTCTTTGATTATATAGGTAGGTATATATGCGTGAGCTCCCGAACAGACGACGCGCGACGAGAATTCGGCTGCCAACTCGACGTGTGTATATGGTTGTGCGCGCACGCGAGCCTCGTGTGTATATGGAAACTTGTACATATTATGGAGATGCTTGCTTTATCGAAGAGCTGAAGGGCTGTAAGGACTTTTGACTGTGTGATGTGGGTATCGTGAAACTTTTGGATATTATGAGTCATGCTTATGTAAAGGTTTCGAAATGGCAGGCATTTTAAAAATATCGAAAAATAGATTTTGTTAGCTATAATTTGAAAGAAATCAATTTCTCGTGAGAATATAAGAAGTAAAAGTTGAAAAACTAAAAAAAAACTACATCTTTTTTTGCATTGGTCACGTTTCTCTGTAAGACCTTCTATAATCCCTTCCAAGATGATCATAAGAAAACGACTAAACTTGATAGAAATCACTGATTTTTTTCCATAACTTGAATAAAAATCATTTCCCATAAGAGTTTTAATTGTAAAACTTGTAGAATACAACTTTTCTCTTTTGAGCACTTTTTGCTCGGAGCGATTCTTTTCAAGATAACAGTGATAAAGTTGCAGTCGAGAACGCTTAAATAAGGTAACACGACTCTATATATATTATTAGTCAATAAGAGCTGATTAATCAAATAACATCAATTCATTTATACAAAAGATTTGTTTACGTTTCACTCGTTTTGGATCAATAAAGCAGCGCTTACTTATTGGAATAATTTTTTATTTGTTTGTTTCTTGATGTATTCGATTAAAAATGATTCAATACCAGAAAATCTAAGAAAAAGTAAGCTTCGATTTAATTTAAACGTAAAAAATACAGAAAAAATAATAATTTTTTACTCCAAAAAGTCTTCATGTAAAAGGGTATATTGTAATTTTTTGATAAAAATAATGACCTAAATTTTTCAATTATGTTATAAAAGCAATCAATCCATCCATTTCAATAATAATTATTAGTTACACTTGATTGAAACGCTTTTCGCACTATATACATCAAAGAGATATTCAAGAGAAATTCCAGAGAAATTTGAAGCTTAGAGTCTGCGCATAAAGACCAATCACAAATATGAAATACGACGGGAGAAAGAGAGCCAAATAAAAGAAATATTAGCACGAGTACCGGCGTACATAAAGAACAAATCGAGCACGACAATCAGGAGCGAAATTGGGCGCGAGCGAGCGAGGAGGGAAAAAAGCAGAAAGACCTGAAAAGACAGTCGACTTCGTTAAAGCGTTTTCGCCCGCGACGAGCGACGACGGCGGTGCCGGTTAAACGACGGAAGATGTGAAAAATCGATTGCGAACGAATCGCGCTCTCGCCGCGGGATCCTCGCAATTTAAACAAGGGAGAAAAAGCCCTGATGCGGCTCGCTCTCTCTCTCCCCTCCTCCCCCCCCCATCACCATCTCTCTCTCTCTCTCTCTCTCTCTCTCTCTCTCTCTCTCTCTCTCATTTTACCCTATACGGTGCGAAAAAGAAAGGCTACTATGGTGTACTAAGGCCGGGGTAGTGGAGTCACTATGAGACAGAGGGAGAGAAAGAAAAGTTGTACGAAACTTGGAAGGACAGTTCAAGACGGGGAAAAGAGGAAAAAAGAAAGTAAAGAGTCGTCGTGCCGGTCTTCTCTTTGTCGCTTCTTTCTCTCCTTTTCCTCTCCTTCTCCCTCTTTCTGTCGCGCCCCTTTTTTTCATGGTCTCTCCGCGGAGTACATTTTTTCCTTGAATTTTTTTTTTCCTTCAGAAGTGAATTCAATATTTTGGCTATCGAGTTTCCGCGCTTGGCGGGGGGTTGAGTGTGATAGATTCCCTTTTAGAATTATCGAGTCAAAGGGAGAAAGGAAAAAGTGGAAACGGCGAGTGTTTTTTTTGTTTCTTTAGTTCGATGGCATAGTTCGGTGGATTTTATGAATAACTCGGTCGGCATTCTTTGCGCTGATTCGATTGACTCGGAGGGTTTTTAATTGGCGAAATTCGTGCTGCTGCTTCTGCTGCTCAATAAATGTGCTTTTTTGTGAAAGTCACTTTAGAAATCATTATGGATTAAATTTTACGTTTTTGTGCCGTTATTGTTATTGTGAGAAATTAAGTGTGTTTGTTGGCTGTTATTTTACGCTTTATTTTTTTTTTAATAAGTTGTTATAAAATTTTAATTATATAAATAATCATATTATATCGATGACTTTTGATTACTAGAAATTATGTAATTAGTTAACTCTTGGAGTAAATTAGATATTTAATCAGAAGTTGATTGTAGCGTGAAAAAATATGGAAAAACATTGTATAGTATGGGTGAAATGCCTCACTCAAACCTTCAGGAGTATTATTACACGTTTTATTTAAAGTAAATTGATACAGACTAATTATTACTTTTTAATTACATGATTTTTTTTTTCATACTGGAATAATGACAAACTGTATGACAATAGTGAATATGTCGAATGTGTATCTGAAATAAAATTTATTCATGTTTTAATGAAATGAAAACCGAATTTTAAGTGCCAACCTAAGGAGACAGTCGATGAATTTTAGAAAGTTTCGTGGATATTTTGAAGATCGCGAACATAAATAACTTAATAATATATTCCATCACCAATCTGTTTTTCCATTTTTTTTCTTGTTGCCTAAAAATTAACTGCTCCATCTCTTATTTTTTTTGTCGTCAATTAAGGAATCGCTAACTCATTAATACATTTCACATCGTTAAAAATAAACGAACAATCAATGAAACTAAAATGACTTGGAAAGACGTCGCAAAGCATCGAAAAACGCTGCAACAGCACCCCTATAACAAATTCCGATTTTTCTCACGCGATAAAAAAATCTGTCGATCGTAGATCTCCCAACACAGAGTCAACGTCGCTATTGCACTCCGACATCCGACGGGCCGAGACCAAGAAAACTCGCTCGAGATCCCGGTCCCGTGGCTGCTGTGCCGCAGTTACTTAATAAGGCCCGCGCAAGTCCCACGGCGTCGCCGACGCGCGTCAATGAAAGGGGAATACCCGCGGTGCCCGACACTGCCAGGGGCGTTGCGCCAAAACATGCGCACACAATGTTGGTCCAACTACACGACAATTATTATTCATAAGCTTTATAATTAACGTCACGACCCCCGCCGGCAGAAGGCGCGCAATCTCGCATCTTTTACGCAGCCCCCTATAGGCGCGTACGAGATAGTCGTCTTGTTGGCTGGTATGGTGCACTTTTTAGGACTTGAGATCGATGTATGTAAATTCTTTGTATAGTAGAATGTAGAAAGATAAAAGATGGCATAGCTTGATGTGTTTCTTACGTTGCACAACGAGTTTTAAGGCTCGCTATTTTTGCCAATCCATGTGTAACTTAAAACAGTGGAAAAGTGGTAATGAGTTTAAATATTTTATACAGATTTTGGAGTTTTTTCTTTCATTTTCATTGTAGTGATAATTTGATGACAATACTGTTAAGTTAATTAAGCGTAATTTGTTGATTGAGTTTATTGCTCGTGTAACTAAAGTTTCGATAAATGGACGGAGAAGAATTGACCTCTACGAACCAATGGAGAAGCTGGATAATTTTGAAATAGATTTAACTCCATATAAATTTGGAAGCGCTTCGAACTGGTAGGTATATTAACAGTTCCACTTCCAGGCAATGACATAATAAACAATTGCTTCACCAAAACGCCTATGCCTCACGCGTATATAATAATGATACATGTGTAGCGGCGCGGAACACAAAGTAAGAGACAACTTTGTAATTAATTATTTTTAATTATTTTATTACTATTATTAATTCCGTTTATCTAAAATAATTAATTACAAAGTATCTCTTACTCTGTGATCCACGCCGATATGTATGTATACCACCATTATACGTTAGTTTTAGAGGTTTTGTAAAAGTAACTGTTTTTAATCTGTATTTGCCCGAAAGAGGAGCTGTTGATATACTAATTCGAAACGTTGGCTATTTTATATGATGCTAATTTTATTTTAAAATTATCTTCCTTCACTGACTCGTCGAGGTCAACCCTTCTCCATAATTTTGTTAAAACTATTAAGTATATTAATATAGTATGATTTATTACAAAGAGAAGAAAAACTAGAAGTATGGAATTTTGTATTCTTCATTAAATTAAATTTGATTTCAAATTTCTTTTCAATTACTTAATTCAAGTATTTATGTTTTGTTGCTATCTATTAATCTATGTAAAGTTGAAATCTAATTAGATAATGGGAACTCAATTTTAAAGTGACATAATCAATTTAATGTATAATAATTAATTACATTTCTTCCATAGAACTGATCTAATCACGCGACAATATGCAGCATTAACTTTTATCAAAATGTTTGCTTAAATGTCTACTGTAGGCAATAAAAAAGTATTATTCAACTTCAGTCATTAACCAATTTTTAAATAGTCTACAATTATTGATTCGGAATATATTTCATTGATGCCGGTAAATTGGCACAACATAATGGGTGTGACATTCTGTATGAAAGATTAGATATTTTGCCCCATTAAACATTTCGTTCAAGAAATTAACTGCCAAATTAAATCCTCATTCATTTTTCAATTTATTCAAAGCAGTTTACTTTTTCTGCGCTTAAAAATTTTATAGCCGGTTTTTATTAATAGGGGAGATAAAATTTGTACAATATTGATTATAAAGCAAGTAAATTTTTCATTTTAAAACGGAATAAAATCTTAATTCAAAATAATCATATTTCTTGATTGCAGGAATTGAAATAAAATGCTGTAGAAAAGAATGAAAGATTTATATCCTTTGCGTTTTGATTACCACGTAAATTTTAAGTTGCATAATTTTTCCTAGGATTACGTTCAGATAAATCATCTACGAATATATAAGATTTATGTAAATTTTACCGCCTCTAAGTTTACGTCCGATTTCTTCATTTATTCTTAAAAAGCCTCGTCCACTTGTGAAATCGAAACAAGATCCAAATAATCTATTGTATTATACTAAGTAGTCACATACGAAGTATCCGCTTTTCCGAAGATTTTATATCACAATTACATTTTTCATTCTTCGGATACTTGAGAAGTTCATGCTGGGACAAAATTTTATTTCTTCTGTATAAGTGTTTTGAATGCGTTCTTTTCAACGCGAGTTTAGTCGTTGCAGGGTAATCCTGAAAAAGTATGCATTTGTATGTGAAATGCGTACTCGAATGCGGAAACATCTTTCTATTTTTTTGGATTTTACGATTTGTGATCCGGTTCAACGTCGGGTGATGACAAATGTACAAATTCCGCTTCAAGATTGATTTACTAAATTCTTTATATCAAAACCACATCATAATTTGTATCCTATAAGGATATTAATATTTTTTATTGTCAATAGCTATCTTAGAGAACATCTAAGCAAGATTTTTTTTGGGAAGAACATATACATACGGTTGGTAGCTAAAAGACATCACATGATTGATATCCATATAATCAACACAATGATCTAAATCATTTTTTCAGAATCAGTCTTTTCAGACCGTGGAAGACATACGTTGTGATTCGATAAGAGTTAAGCAGAAATCTTGGTCGGAATATTTGTCAGATACTAATAATTCATCCAGCAATAAAGTGTAAAACAGAGCTGGCACGCGCGCACATGAGCGGGTCAACCGCAGGGCGATCAAATAATCACCGCAAGGCACACAGGATTCCCACAGGAATATATACGAGCCTCGATGTGTACGTATACAAGAGAGCGAGGCGTGAGTGCGCACACGAGGGTCATCGCTTTAACGTGCTAATGCGACCTAATGCAACCTTAACGAAGCCCTTAATCCAATCTCGCAGAAAGCGCGCATACACACACATACACACACGCGCGATCGCGTGCGAGCGCGTATAACGAAATCACGCCGCAAGTGACCGGAAGCTGTGTCTGCATTTCTGCCCCCTCCTGACCTCCGAAACCACTTTTAACATCTCCGTTCCATTCATTCCCCTATATACCACAATCCCACTCTCTCTCTCTCTCTCTCTCTCTCTCTCTCTCTCTGTGTGTATACTTTTGACCGAGTGGGATTTATTGGACGCTCGAATTCGCATGAATGGACTGCTTTTCACAGTTTCGTGGAGTCCCATGCCGAGAGAGAGAGTGGATATTTTGGAAGAATAGTACAGTATATAAGCACTCGAGAGGGGCTATGCTACTGTCTCGAGGTCCTACCTGTCGAAAAGTATTCGATTCCATCGTGATTTTTACTTCTCTCTCCTTCTCCTATAGTGTGCCCAGGGCTTTTATCGTGCGATGGCTTCGCCAGTCCATTGAGAGAGGAGTGTATTCGCGTCAAAAGGCACAGTGTGCCGAAAGCTCCGCGTGTGTGGAGTCAAGCATGTCATCGTCGACAAAAGCAATGAGGAAGCAACATTTGTTAAGCGGTCTTATATAAAGATTACGCCACGGAAAGAGGATGGGAAAGTATGTTTTGACGGATTCTTAATAGATTGAGAAGGATGCTGTGAAAGGTTTTAGTTGAAAAAGGAGATTTTAATTAAAATGATTTAATCCAGTGTAATATGATGTTATTACAATTTTTCTTGTAGCTTTCAACTATAACTAAATTTTTTGAAATTTATTCAAGTAAATAGTTTTAGCATAAAATTAGTTTTAATTTTTGTGGAATGTCTAATTAGAATTGAATTTTCTGCAGTTGCTTGTGATGAGTTTAAATCATATTTTTCCTGTTTCGCATTTTATTGAAAAGTAATAATAATTGCTTTTTTAACATAATATTATAATTTGAAAACAACATCATAAAAATAAAGAGCTGCCGTATTTTCTAAGCAATATTAATGAAAACCATATATTATAAATATTCTGTGAGCAGTTTTTTTTTAGATAAATAAGAGATTTTAAGACTTGATTGCGTGGTTCCAAAAGATTATACATTCTATTAATATAATCAAATTTTTTAATTGTTCATAAGTTTTATAAATATTAGCTTAAGTGCGATGATGTCTAGAATAATATTAAAACTTGTGCTTCTATGTTTTTTTTCTCGCTAATGTCTGGTTGAAAATCTGGCAAGCTAAGTCTGGCGTCAAATTTATCCTCTGCTACGAGCGCACAGAAAATAAAATTAAAAATCCATTATTAAAAATCACATTAAAAAATTGAATCGAATTGATCGATCGTCGAGGCAATTATTTCGAAACTATCATTTATTTAGCCGTTTGCGACAGAGGCTTCAGAAATATACCTCGCTCATCAGGCTTTCTTAAAAGTTATTCCAACAACATGTAATTTAAAGTAGTTTTACTTTTGAGAAAGCCTGTTGAATGAGCTAGGTATATCCGTTAAGTCTCCGAAGCAACGCAATCAACTAAATAAATAAATCAATCGATTCAGCTCGTGTTGTTTAATAAATTCGGAACGACAGCTTCATTCTGCGATTAAAAATCTACTTCCCATTAAACAATAGCAAATATTAAAACAATCTCGATTTTTCCATTCACAAGATGATCAGTCCAAGCATTACCATCCTTACTATATTTACACTTGATTTGCGCTCACTGGCTACAATTAGACACGCTTTCTTCTCGACGACTCGCCATCGCCGAACAAAAGCAACTATACTTACATCATCAAATAGATAATGAGGGAATAGCATCGATAAATAGAGCTTTTTAGCCTAGTTCATCCGGAACGAGTCGGAAATCATCAAGGCAATCATAAACACAACGAATCCGACAATAGACAGAGCATAGAAGGAGCCAGGATAGAATAGAGCCAGATAGGAAAGAGGAATCGAGCGATCGCGTGTGCATCGCATCAATAAAAAATCCGGAGTGCGCGCGGCGCGTGTACATACAGAAGGAGAGCGAGCGCGTAAAGAGTCATTAAAAACTTTCAAGTCAATAATCTCGACAGGATCTCCAAGCAGGAAGAACAGACGGGGCGAGGATGCGAAAGAATAACCCGTGGCATATGTGTTGGTGTGCGCGGATGGATGTACTGTATATATATAAGGGCAAAGGAAGGAGAGAGGGAGAGAGAAAGAGAGAGAGAGAGAGAGAGAGTTGTGCATGCGCTGCCTTCAAGCCGGACGTCGGCACCGAAGGGAATTATCAGTGTACGCAGTTGGAGAGAGAGCGAGAGAGATCCGTTATCTCGGTGGCACGCGCGACTTTGGCCTCTCTTATTCCCGATGCGTTGGACTAACGCCGTACGTACATGTGTGCCTGTGCGTGCGTGCGTGCGTGTGTGTGTGTGTGTGTGTGAGTGTGACTGCTCCCACGTGTACGGAGCGTCCTTTACGGCTATGGATGCGATATAATGGAGATGTCATCCTGTCTCTGCTTTGACAACCCCATATAACGCGTGAACAGCTATCTCTCTCTTTCTCTCTCTCCCTTGCTCTTTCGTTCGCCTGTTTTGCCCTTCTGGCCAACTCGGTAGCCATGAGCCTGAATACTCTTGCGTGCAGAGTAGGTATAGCGAGGAGAGAGAGAGAGAGAGAGAGAGAGAGCTCCGACCGAAAGATTATTCCGGCGCGCAGCTTCCGTATCGACTTAAGCCGCTTATATACGTATGTTTTGTTGCTTTTTTGTCTCCGGCGCCTTGTGCCCGTGCGCGCTTTTTACATCTGCGATTCGAGATCGTTCGAGAGAGAGAGAGAGAGAGACGAGCTGGGTATGCGTGTACGGCTGTGCGTTTGATGGGAAAAATTGAGGCGAAGTGCTGATGGCCTTGCTTGAATATTGGATTTGTCAAGAATCGATGCTAGATTCGCATTACGTCAGTTCCTCTTTTGTATAGTCAATTTTGAAAACTTGGATTATCTATTTCTTATGCGCGAACCTTTAATGACCCCGAGCATATTGTTATCTTTTTAATCATTTATTCAGATATTATCTTATTAATATAATAATAGATGGCCTAAAATTGTAGTTTTTTATTTGCATGGATTATTTTTCTTCCATACACAATATTATAAATAGGCACCAGTCAAATAGATCAGAGGATTTTATACAAGTACTATATAAATAACTAACCCATAAAGGGCGCAGCTTTTCTTTAAAACTGGCATATCCTGCAAAGTGAGTTGAAATAATCAAAACTCTGGCACATATGAGGAAAAAAATTTCTCTAAACCCTCTCGTCATAATGCACGAGAGCAAAAAAGAAATCGATTAAATTAATCTCGGGCATTCATGAATAATGAATGTCGAACGTCGGACCGAATCTGACTCCTGCGTTCACAGCACCAGAGAGCAGCTTTTCACCGCTGCAGCAGTAGCAGCAGTCGATGATTCCGACGGACCGCACGCGTGCGCCTATATATGTATCCCCGAGTGTTTAAGATCGTTCGATAAGGGCGGACACGTGCTGACGGGATGTATTAACGCTCTCCTCCCTCTCCGCCCCCTCCCCCTCTCCCTCGATTTCCCCTTGCATTTCCTATCTCTCTTGGATATATTGCCTTTTAAAGGACTTAAAGAGCCTCCTTATCGGCGATTCGACATTCGAGTCGAAAGGGCTCGTAGTCGCGCGAAATTTGTTCCACCCTTTTTTGGACTCCTTTCTATCTACGCTATCCATCTGCGCTCTTGTTGTCTTGATGGACTTCGTTTCGAGCTTATAAAGTTGAATTCTCGTGTCGTTTTTAGTCCTGTATTTGAGTTTAATTTAACAATTTACGCTATCTTTACGAATCAAGGGGCGCGATAGGGCCCTATTATGTCAACTATGTCGTTTATTGACATGTTAATAACAGTTAAAATTGTACCTATGAATCCTATGATGTATACATTTAGGACTCGCAACTTTGCATCAAGCTACCGGTCAATATATAAATTATGTTAAATCAATCATCATTAAAGTGCATGTAAGATAATTAGGGTTGATTATTAATTATGGAAAAATTGGCATTGACAGTTTAACTAAGGATGATCACTCTTAAGATAAAGTATGTTCAGCTAATCAGAAACTATGTCCGTAGCGATTATACCTTCGAATTCAAATAATTTTACGCTGATGCAACATTTGATTGCAACATTTGATTACTGAAAATGTTAAGATAAAAGAAGTGTTATTTGATATTTGAATGTAGTTTATCGTACATGAATATTTATTATGACTGCAGAAATCGCATAACTCAACAATCTGCAGCTATTTCATAAAATCAAAAAAGTTCACACAAAGAATGAAAACAATTAAATTAACTCCTCTGCTGTTCCTAATTGACATAAGCAAGGAAGACAGTATGAGAGACATTTGAATTATTTAACTCAAATCCATCGGATGTATACCTACATCTATAGGAAAAATCATACTACGCAAAACAGCATGCGGGGGCATATTGTGTTGGAACAGCCGAGGCAAGATATGCCCAAGCGATAGCGTATACGCGTTGTACTGCGATCGTCGCATATAGACGCATGTGTACGTACGCCCCACGAGCAGGCGAGCCCTTATATAAATTCCCCATGCTGCAATTGGGTTTTCTATAGAAAGTAGGGTTCGAGTCTTTGGTCCAGCGTTGCACCGCAGCTCCACGGTATGATATCGTTTGCCGATACGATACGATAACGGCCGTCCGCGTTAACGACTTTTGCGCTACTGTTTTCGAATATCTCGTGGGAAGGGGTGGGCGGGGTGAGAAAATGGAAAAAAATGATCGATTCTTTTGCGATGCTACCGAATATTTTTTTATTCTGGTATGGTTGTTTAGAAAATGGTAAGCATCTGGTTATTCTATTTATGGCGCGATTGTATAAAGTATGGTATTTTTAAAGTTATTTGTATTCTTATTGTTATGATTGTATATCTAATCTGCATTGTAAGCTTTAAAGTCGTTATAGCACCACGATATTCTTCAACGCTCAACTTTGTTATAAATTGATAACTAAGATATGTATGTACAGTGGTAAAACGATAAATCGCAGCAGTAATTTCAATAATCGCTGGAAATTGTTTAATTCTAGAATTTCATGTCTAAAACAGAGCAGGTACATAGTACCACATCTATCGAACCAAGCTACTTCTACTCTATTAAATTGTCATGCCTTAATTGTGTATAAGTGGATCGTTAGTACTCGGAAGGAGTAGGCCATTAAACGCGTACCTGCAGAGTGCCGTCGGGATACTTATGGACTTAATGATATTTAAAGCCTTACTGACATGACTCGTTACCAGGTACTTATTGCCACTGTGTTTGATTAAGGAAATTCCCACATTCGTAACTTTGTAATCGATTAACTAAAGTACATCTTTTTTGAAAATTCAAATAAAACCCTTCTATCATGAAATTATTATATAAACAATTTTGTTACTGGTACTTGTTACAATCATAATTAGTATTTTGATATTCAATTGAAGTCTAACGTTTCATTCATCGTTGCAATCTGCAGTGTATTCATATAAGAATCTGTAAGCTGAAGCCAAAACTTAACCTTGCAGTTTATCGCTAATCTTTAGCAGACCACAATTAAAAGACGGAGAAAAGAGCCTTTGGTTCTCATAAGTTTATCATCTAGAAGATTTTGTTTCACATCCTTTTTATTGCGTTAACTCACTCTCCCAGACTATCAAACCATGAAGAGGAAGGTAAAAAAAGGAAAAGAAAACAAAGAAAAAATACGAAATAGTATCGTAGTAAATAAGACGCAATAAATTTCCACTTAAGTGACCACGCTGTAAAGTCAGTCTCCTTGTCAAAAGAAAAATCTCGCCGATTGTCCTGGCGCTCAACGCACAAAAGCTAAAACAGAGTTTCGAACTCCTTGCAAACTGGCGAAAAATAAAAACATGTTGTATCGAAAGTCAAAGAAAGAGGAGTGAGAGAGAGTAAACCCCTTCCAATAACCCTAAGGACCGTGGCCCCCTGCGAAGAGACGCAAGAATCGCATGCCTCTAAAAGGTGATTATCCCAGAAATTGACTTTATCTCGCGTGGCCCAAGTGAATACACACTCACACACGCACACACACACTCTGTACGTAGGAACAAGGTGCGCGCGAGCCAAAAGCCAGCGGAGGGCCTCGCAATAATGACTGCGAGGTACACACACGTTACGCCCTCCGGGCATTGTAGCCGCTCTCTCCTTGCCGGCCCAGTACACATGAGAAAACTGCGCTGATTGTAGGGTGAATTTCTCCGGAGTTTGCTGGCATTGTCGGCCGATAAATGACGGGGGGAGGCGCTGCGGCCCAAGCGCACACGCGTACACCTTGTGTGTAAGAGAGAGAGAGAGAGAGAGAGGAGAAGGGGAAGTGACTAGTAGACCCGCTCTCGATATATAATAATAAATCGCATCCCTGAGAAGATTTCAAATTACAGACTCGGTTCGCGCGCCCTGCCTCCTCGCGGTGTGTACATATAGATATAGGTGCACGGCAAGACCGGCATCGCACCCTCGGGGGTTAGCGCGCGAATTTCGCTCAAGACACCCCCCGCCACGTGAGATCGTTTTGTTTGAGTTGCGACGATGCAGTTGTTGTATGTACCCCAACGAGACCAGTTTATAGCTATGCTCCACTGCGTGTGTGTATGTTTTTTTTTCTCGTTTCTACCTTTAATTCCACTTGACTGACCGATCTTATCGACGCGGCCACCCAATCATGGGTAAACTGTGTCGCGAGAGTTTGTGCATGGGAGTTGGGAGGAGGAAAAATCGGAGGGAGGTAGTTGGGAGAGTTCATTTGTATGTTTGGGCTGCAAAGAGAGAGAGAGAGAGAGAGAGAGACAGACAGAGAGAGAGAGAGAGGATATTCTGGTTTAGATTCATTTATTGGTATGGAGAGTCTTGGGGATGTGAATGTAATTGTTTCGCCCTTGTTCGCGCACTGGCTAATCGTGTGTTTCTTTACTGATGAAAGAGAGAGAAGGAGAGAGGTTTGTGGGCACAACGTAGGTAGTTCCGATTGTAGATTTGAATGATTGCAGTGATGTAAAAAAATTTTTGTGCACAACTCGTTGGACTTTGCATGTGTAACTGATGTTTGCACTCGAGAGTGAATTGGCCGTGATTTATGATTATGACTTTTAAGTAAACAGATCTAATGACTTTATACTCGATCTAATTTTGTGAGTTATAAAGTGCAGTCAAATTAGAATAAGCTTACTATAGATTACTCAAGAACTACTTGTACAAATAATTTTTAGCACAAAATAATAATGAGTATAGTAGATTAATTCGCACTAATTACATGTTATAAACTAATTGACATGATTTTTATTTAATAAACTTTGTTTAAAATTACTATTTCACCGAATATTACGAGAACATAAACATTTAATATTACGCAACTGTAACAATTTCCTGCCTGTAACAAAACATTTTTAAAGACAACACTGGAATGTAATTGTTTCTGCTTCAATTTCACATTGTTACATAAACTTTGGAACTCGAAATGTTGGGTAAAGACTTTCGAAGGACATGTATTTACAATATTTCCGTGGATTTCTTTCGCATAGTACTCCATATATGTTTTTCATACTTTTTCATCGCGACAAAAGTGATGCACGTGAACTGAAAATTCGTTACAAAAAAATCCGTTTTGCCATTACTTAGAGAAAGACTAGAGTTTGATACTGCGGGCAACTGGCACTTTGTTTTCTAATAAACTAATAACGTTTGTGTGACACTTCTTGTACAAAATTAAATAATTAGATGCCTTGTTTTTTAAATCAACAAATTTTCTTTGAAGATATCTAGAAATTATTTTTTTCTAACAAAGAAGCAAAAAATTCTATTAAAAATAATAAAAGGTACGATTGAAAAATAAATTAAAAAATAATTTAAAATATAGCTCCTTACTCCAATTTTGTACACAAGCTTTTTTATTATCTGAGAAATAAATATTTAAATAAGTCAAATTAAAAAAAAATGTAAGGGATGGTATTGGTAGTAGACAATAGGGCGGTACTATCACAACCCGAGCATCCGATTGTTCGAAATGAAGCTCAAATTAGCGTCAAAAATGTTTATAATGTAAAATATTTATCACGTCAAAAAACTTTATACCAGATCCGCCCCACTGTGTGCCAGAATAGCCACACCGCTATGCCAACCTCATTCCACATGGGGCTACACTGGTATTTTGAGTAATACCTTTTAATTAAAATAAACTGGCCACACAATCGTCGCTTCATATTCTAAAATCTTTTTTCTAATCTTCTTTTTAACTAACCCGACAATGTCACGATTAGCTGCACAATTCTCTTGAATAAAATTCTTTGAATGCGGAAATGATAGTCTTAATTTTAAACAATTTCTTCGTCATTTATAGTAAAAATAAAACTATTATTGTATTTATGTTTTGTTTGTATTACTTAATTTGAAATCTCGTTTTTAAATAAGTTAAGTTGACAGCTCTTGACCTCTTGCTGTGTATACAAGTGTTGTGCGTGTCTAATAACACAATATTTTCCTTCTATCCGCACTCCTTGTTAGTGCTCTGAAACTACCTTAAACGCTAAATGTACAATACTATGTTGACTAAAATTAATTTTCTCTTTGTAGTTAAATCAACTCTATATTTTTAATTTGAAACAAAAAAATGTATTAATGGAAATAATAAGGATAACATTTAACTTTTGAAAAGAATTTCGAGGAAACAGTTGTTGGTCAAGTTTTGGCTGACCAATAACCGTAGTTGATCAAATGTAGATCCAGTTATTGATCATTGAATTTCATGCTAAAAACATAGACTAAAAAAGATTTTCAATTTTCCTTTTACTTTTTGCATGATTAATCAAATGATAGGATGAGTCAAAATAAATTAATTAATTTCTGAAGAAACTCAAATTTTTATGTTACCAAACATATTGTAAATAAGATGATCAACAATTGTGACGCGATAACAAAATCGGTCTCTTGTTGGTCATGCTTGTTTTTGTTTTA
The DNA here is from genome assembly GCA_900490015.1 of Megastigmus stigmatizans. NCBI lineage: Eukaryota > Metazoa > Arthropoda > Insecta > Hymenoptera > Megastigmidae > Megastigmus > Megastigmus stigmatizans. Next base: position 19,256 of record UELV01094255.1, on the reverse strand, counting down.
AATTGAATTGAATTGATGTTTGAAATAATTATTCTGAATCTATGAACATAAAATAAGAAAATGTAACATAAATCTCACATCCATTTGTGGACCAAAAACTATTATTTTCCGTAGTAAAATGCAGTATTCTTATGTGGTCTGTTAGTTTATTGCTAAATAGATAGCGCAATAATAAATTATTAACAATAATATTTTTTACCACTATATGGGTTAACAATTTTAATATGAGTAATAATTAACAAAATAGGTTACCCGCAATTGGGTCCTGACTAATAACTGGACCTTTGACGGTAATAAAAAGAACACTAGCTGCATGCAGTTTACCAATAAAAATCGAAGTATAATTTAGTTTCTAAACGGTTATAAAAATATACATTATACAAAAGTAAAATATTAATTCATATACATATTAACAAGTGACCTTTCATTGCGGAAATCATTTTCAAAAAATTGGAACGTGATATGCATTATGACATAAAACTTACATCTTCAATATAATTATAAGTCCATTATCGAAAACTAAAATTATACAGGAGAAAATTGGGAGAACAATCATAATGGATATATAATGAAAAGGTGTAGTTTACAAAGCATCTAATATTTTTTATAAAACAACCGAGTTTCATAACACCTTAATACTTTTTTTTATTAAACATTGGCAATTCTAATTGGACTCTATTACAATTTTAGGAGATTTACATATGTAAAATTATGAAAGCTTATATAAAATCACTAATGTGATAATAAAGACTATTAATAATCATTTAAGCCTTCAGCTCAGCAAATACACATGCAATTGCATTGTACGCAGTTTCGCAATCGTTTTCCTCTTCTAGAATCATAAAAACGTATCATTAATAATTAATATGAGCATCAAATATACGTAAAAACAAAATTTAATATCGATCTCTAATAGTCAGTTTTGTTAGTATAAAATCATTCTATTCTGTACAAATACGGACATACAGACGTAATGTATTAATAGGACGTTATGCTTATTATTAATTTGCAAACTTGCTAAACTTACTTTTCGAGCACTTTTCAATTGCTTTTGCTATATTTTCTTTTGGATATTTAGTATCATCAGGCAGACCCATCATTACATTGTCTACGTCTATTGTTCCATCATATTTCATCTGTAACATGTTTTTATTCGAGATCAGATACAACTTAACCGTTTCAGGGTTGGTGGGAAGTATATTTCCCACTTGAATTTCTTCGTTTTTTTCGTTATTACACAGGTCTGTGACATCGTATCAACATGAAATAACTTTTTCTATACTTATAAATATTATATTTGAGTACTATTGCAGAAGTTTTACAACGATTATGCAATTTGCAATTGTTTTTAAATAAAGGTTAAAAAATAAAAGTTCCTGATGTTCCTGGGATGTAAATGAATTTCTAAATCTTATTTTTAATTCCGAAGATGATAAGCGAAGTCACACGTGGTTAAAATTACAATATACATATTGTTATTTTTTATTTAATAAAATATAGTGCAAAAATACGATTTTTAGATTTTCAATGATTTTTTCCTCAGAAACTGTAACTTGTATTTTTCCAAATTTTGAATATTTTGCATTATTTAATTTTAACTTTAGATTCGTAATCAGCGACCCCGAAAACATAAAGATATGTTAAGAGCTGTTCAATTTAATAGCCAAATTAATTGTGCCCCCGAAAGGGTTAACTTAATTAAGTGTAAAGTACCGATGAAATGATTGTTATTTCTTTTATAATTTATGGAATCTTTCTTGCATAAAACGTGCATGTAAAAACTTCGACTATCGCTATTTCCTTTTACTACTATTAAAGTTAAATATAGTAAACTAGGTATAAATAATTATGAACCTTATACCCACAGATTCACACATCTTTCAAAAAATATTATAAGAACTACAATATATTCTATTTGTTTAATTAAATGTTTATAACCAACATAAAGTTGTACAGTCAATATATATGATCTTAAATAAAACTTTTACTCAAAATTAAATAAATTAGATAACTGAGCGAAACTAATTTGAAGTTTTACTTGTATTCACATTTTATTGAAAATTTTGCACAGTGATTCATACTATATTTTACTATAAATTTTATAATATATAATATGATGTTTACTGCGAGCCATTGGACATAAACTATAGTTTTAAAAAAATGTAATTAAATTAAACACTTTTCAATGACATTCCATTTTGAATAATATAAAGTAACAAACTTCTTAACATATTTTAGTATTCCAGGACTATATTACTTTTTATTTTGTTTACAAATTAAAGACTTATTCAATTCTTTGTCATTCCATTTTGTATAATATTCATTAACAACGTTCCTTATCAAAGTTTAGCATTACAAGACTATAATACATTTAATTTTACTTTTTTGTTCAAAACTTACGAATCCTTTGGCTTTGAAAATGCAAGCTGCTAGACACTTGATTTTTTCATCAACGCCTTTGAAGTGATTCGCTGCTGCGGTATCCATTTCTTCCTTAGTAACTCCCATTTCTTTAATACAATTATCCACTATAGGCTTATTCTCCATTATCAAAGCTTCACGGTCAGCCTATTAACGATAAAAATATGTTTAATTATCGTAAATTAAATCAACTGTTTTTGACTTGCGCTATTATTAACCAAATTTATTAATTATTTTTTGAAAAATGATTGTAACTAGACTTACATTTATCGAAAGAGCACTGCCGAGCACCAGTACTGCAATAATGATTCGCATTTTGGAGTGTTCGGCGTTCTTCTAAGTTTTTTCTCAGATCTTCTTATTTTATAGATTAAGTAACGAAGATTACCTGTTTTACGACCAGTTAAGAGGAGGTAATTTGTTTTTAAATAATAAGTAATTCCTAGAACAGCATTATTTTTGAATTTTATGATTTTAATGCTTCCTCGTGATGATTGTAAATTAAAATTTTATTCTACTTTACAGTCATAATATTAAATTATGATAGTTAATTATTCTGATCAATATATTTTAATCAAAATGCACACGCTAAATCATTATAGTTAAAACTAACTGAGATGGACTGAAAATCTACTTTAATAAAATAAAAACCTACTCTTTTAAAGTGTATTTTACTCTAATAAAAGTAGGTTCACTCTAAATTATTTAGCGTGTAGTTTAGTGGTTTAATATTTCATCAATATTATACAATTAAGAAATTTTTTTTTTATTTGAAGCTTTAAACTCTCTAATTAGAGATTTTAATTGCTATACAAAATTTATAGAAAAATACAAATGGGGTAAATAATGGTTCAGCATTCAAACCTTAAGATTACATTACTTAAAGAAAGTAAATAATTAATAAGCGCTATATTTATTATTGCAATTATTAATTAATCAACTTTTAAATAATTTAATGCTATAAAGCCTCTGGTTAATATTATTTGATAGTCTAAATACTATTTTAATACTAACCATAGGATTGCCGAAAGTAATTACGTGTGATGGTATGTAATTCTTTTTTTAAAAAGATATGTAATTTTGGGTCTTCACGGTGTATAGTTCTTTCGTTCTTGATTACATTTGCTTTAGCCGATGATAATAATAGCTTGATGAGTCCCCACTTTTTTCTGTGATTCTTGTACTATGTGATGTAAAAATCTCGGTGATGTATATAAAAGACCAGTGATGTCAACAAATTGTGTTTTGTCTTTAGTTGCAACTGCAGAATCTAGTTCAAATTTTCTTTAATTTTTTACCATGAAGGTTTCTACTATTATTTTTATCTTGTGCGTCGCTGGTATTTGTACTTTTGGTGCGGTACGTTATTGGGTTTTAAAATATTATATATTTGTTTAAAAATATTTTTACGAAATAATGAAAGTTCAACAATATTCGTGATGTGAATATTATTCTTATAAGTAGTTTGTGGTTATGTAAACAGTGAGAAATTTTAAGACAGTAAATAACCAAATAAATTTAAGTTACTATTGACCTTATAAAATATTATTTTAACCCTTGGAGAACACATAGAGTCCCTAACTTTTTTCGTAAATAATGTTTTTTCATGAAAAAATGTTTTTTTTTTGTGAATTTTTAAAAATATGTAAATAATTGTATAGCCAATTAAAATTATTTTAGCATATTCTTGTACAATTATTTAAATATTTAAATAAAATTTAAATAAATTTATTAAAAATTAAGATCAACACCAGAACAATATATTTTAAAAATGATTTTTCTATTATTGATATTATAACTTTTTGCTCAACAGTTTTAAGATTCTCATTCAATAATTGAAATAAATAATTTTTTTCATGTCTGTAAAAAATAAATAACTCAGTCACATAAAACATTCGTATAATTCTTTGAAAATATATTGTATGTAATTGCACATAATATTGTGACTAAGAAGCGTTTACATTTTGATAATATAAGAACTCAAAACAGCAATAAATTTTTTTATGATCTTTAATACCTTATGCGCATATTTAAATTTATTAAACGATGGTTCGAAAATGAAAGCAACAAATGTGTTTTTATTTATACATAAAGACAAATTTATAAACTCTGATATTAAACATTGTTTAACTAGTATGATGAATTTCAATGAAACTCAAAGAGGGGATTCTTAGTATCCAAACAGAAAGCTCGACTTTTTTAATTTGATTTTTTTGGATCCCAGAAATTAAGATATACTTATAAATGTTCGGATTTAATTATAAATATCCCAACTTCTACGAAATATGAGTTCAAATTACAAGTTCTATGAGCTTTGTTTTTAGGTATTGGAAAATAACTTAAAATTTAGAACCTAAGAATTTTCTTATAAAATATCTCGTATTCGAAAAAAGGTCGCTTAGATGTGAATGAAATAAATTTTTGTTTAGACTGAGTTAACCGAACAGCAGCATCAAATGTTGGATCCATTTAAACAGGAGTGCTTGACTGAAACAAAACTTGAACCTGGTAATATGAAATAAATGTACAAATTAGTTAATATTAATTTATAGTTATATTTTTAAAAATATTAATAATATTATGGATGCTTTAGATGGTAATTTTTCAAAACATATAATGCAAGCAGTATTTATTTAAAATTTTATTGTAATTGGAAATTTAATTAATTTTTCAATCGCGTAAAGTAACCAAAATCTTGAAGTTGAAATACATCTTTCATACTCATTTATAAAGTATATTATTCAAATTTGTGTAATTATGAACTGTAAACTTTTCAGCGGTTATTGAGGAAGCAAAGAAGTCAGGAAATGTTGAATTTGACGAAAAAATGAACTGCTTTTCCGCTTGCATATTCAAAAAGATTGGTATCGTAAGTTTATTCAAATTTACCAAAATTACTTTATTTATAAATAACAAAAATCTTAGTTTTAAGACTGTTGTATATAAAGAGAGTTATGTACGAAAATTACTATTTTTGGCTAATGTTTACCATAGTAGCAATGAATTTTTCTAAGAGTTATTTATAATTATAATTATTACTCAAACATTACTACAATATTTCTCTCCTTATATATATTTACAATTGAATAATATATTGGGAGATTAATAGCTTAAACATGTCATATGACACTGCCCTGCAGATGAGCGAAGAAGGAGCATTTGACGAGGATATGGTCCGCGCCGTTTTGTCTAAAAATATGAGCGAAGACATACTGAATACAGTGATTGCAAATTGTAAAAATGAAGGTAAAATAATATCTTGCTTATCTTTTATTTGCAAAATAGCTAGCGCATAATTAAAGTAAAATCTCGTTCTTGTTGCAGTTGGAAAGGATGATTGTGAAACTGCAGGAAAACTGCTGGCTTGTTTTATCAAAAACAATGTTACATTAGAATAATGTAACTTACATAACTATTTCCTCAATTGTCTACGAAAATTGAGCGATTGCGAAACATTTGTCGAGCATTTTGTATACTCTTATAACTAAACAGCTTATACGAAATATTGTTATTATTACTATTATTGCTGTATTATTATTAGTATTTAATAACATATTTGAAATGTTCATTGCAATTCTCGCAACGGTGTGTAACAATTGAGATTTATTAGACGTACGATATAAATACTCTATTAATGAAATATACGCGTACAAAAGCTTCGTGAATGTCGCAAACTCATTCTCCATTCCCAAGTAAAATCGTAAGCATAAATCGCGTTGTAATTTCAGTGAAATAATATCCCGACACCTTTTGACAATTCACCATCTCGTCGCATTTTCCTCGTATCTATCCGTTAGCAAATCCCTCCCGAGCATATACTTCTACTAATTTTTTTCCATGTCTTTTTACATCATGTATTTTATTATCGCCGCTTCTTCGTGGGCACACATTTTTTCCAAGTTCCTAGCCTCGCTCTTGTTTCAAAGGCTTTGTGACAAACGCATCAATGCGGACATACGACTCGCGTTTTCAGTGGAAAAGAGAGAGAGAGAGAGAGAGAGAGAGAGAGAGAGAGAGAGAGAAAAGAGCACAAGCACGTAAATGCAATAGCTGTCTGTACCTAACGTTTCGCGAATTACGCACCAGGCGAGGGTCAGTGATGCGCGTTAAAAACGCTTAAAATGCTTATGTCGCGCTTATACGTGCGCTACAATGCACATACGGCGCTAAAATACCATGTACAAACATTTTTTTCCCTGTATATATCTCTATTTCTCTCTCTCTCTCTCTCTCTCTCCCTCTTTTTCCTTTTGCTCTCATTGCTCTCGCTTCTTTTACGCAACGCTTTCAAATGTTCTAATGCGTAGGATCTGCCTTTGCACTGCTTTTTTTTTATTTTTCTGCTTCGCCGTAAACGTGTTGCGCGCGGCTCTTTTCGGAGAAAAATGCTTGCATTTAATGCGAATAATGCGATAAAAATGAAAATCCTCGTTTGGAGAGCGCTGCTTTTAACGGTATAAATATTTAGCATGAAGGATTTATTTCGAACACGTTTTTTCGCATTTACGTCTGTATATTCTACAAAGCCATCAACATTATTTATAGCAGCGTAGTGGCATTAGATTTTTTTTTATTTATGAAATGCATTTATTTCTATTAAATATTTTATTTTAAGCTCTTCAATAACAAGATTATTTTAAAAAACGAATTTTTCTTATATTGGTTGCATTGGGATATTTTTGCATATTGACTAATACAGCAATCATACTGCCTAACCGATTTCAATAACAGAGTTCATCGCAAATAACACACATCCAGTGGAATTATTAGTGAATTTAACTAATTTATTTTTTGCGTTCTATGCGATTGATCATAGAGTCTGTTACTATTTGGATCTGTTCAACTGTATATCTATTATTAATCAAACAAAGCTACGAATTCTGTGGTAACAAGAAAATGAAAACTATAAATAACTTAAATAAACAAGACTTTTCGGGGTTTCTTCATACTGCAAGATTAAAAACTTTATTCAATGTTTGTAGTTCTTTTTTCTAGCATTATACTATTATTCAGACGAATAATCCTTAAAATGAATTCATTCATCCATGAATTCGTTATCCATATGAGTAAAGACTAATTATTGAAATTCTAATTCTATTCTGATAAAAGCATATGTGCAATCAAGGTTTCTTAAAATGCAAAAAAAAAAAAAGAAGTTCAGGAGTAACAATCTTTGTAGAAGGTGGTTTTCAAGGAGGAGTATTAAGCCCGCTCCTTTACACCATTTATGTCAATGAAATAATTACGTATCTCACAAAAAATCTGTGTATTTCCCAATTCGCAGATGACATTGTTCTGTATATTAAAAGTGTCTCGACTAAAAGGAGTATAAGCACACTTGAAAAATCAATTAATACTATTAAAAATAACCTCAATAAATTAGTACTCGATTTATGTACACCTTAAAATATTCTTATGCACTTCAACTGAAATAACATAACACCCGGAAATACACAAATTTTAATAGATGACGTTACCATTGAGTCCACGGACATAGTTCGTTTTCTAGGCATTTTCTTTGACTATCAATTGTTTTTTACGCCTCATATATATTATGTTGCAAGTAAATGTTATAAAGCTATAAATATTATAAAATACTTGTGTGGAACTTGGTGGGGTTCAGATCCACAAACTCTATTGACACTATATAAGAGTCATATTAGGTCTCAAATTAAGTAAGAAGTTGTATTTATTTTCCGACTAGAAAAAAGTCTGTACAAATACTCGAGAAATTAAAGTTCATAAATATTATTTTAGAAGAATCAAAACACCTTCATTAACCAAGTCTTTAACAAACGCTCATCTGTTAAAATATAAAAGAAATAGTCGTCCAAAACTGTACAGAAGAATGTTTCAAAATAACTAAAAATATACTGTGTACAGACACAAATTACAATATTTACAAAAATGATTACACAAATCTTATCGATTCTTGTAAAGATAGCACTGATCTTGGTTAAAAATTAAAGAATGTAAGAAATCCGAGTGAAATACTCCTGAAAGAAATAAATAAAACAAACTGGTTTCACTGATGGCAGTAGATACCTTCTTCGTGCATGGGGATTGCCTGCATATGTAAGAACTTAAATAGGTATATCAATAAATAAAAGTCTTCTAAATTTAACGTCTATATATATATATATACAACTGCATGGCTTGGTCTTGCTATCGATCAAGCCTTAAATATTGCCCTTCAAAATTCAGAACATAATTATTTTATAATAAGTGATTCGCATAGTGTCCGTAACAGTCTAGATGTAATAGAAATAGATACAAAAATTAATCCATACATTCTCTCTATAAAACAAAAATGCCTAGACTTTAAAAACACAACCTCAAACAAATATGATATAGAATTTTTCTGGATTTCTTCCCATATAACTGTAAATGAACAAGTAGATAAATTGGCTAAACAAGCCACTCTCCGTACTCCGAAAAAAGATACGTGTATACCTTACACTGATTTTCGATTGGACTTTAAACAGCAATGCATAAAAAACTCTCGTGAATCTAATGTAAATCATGGTCTAAATAAAGGTAAAATATATTTTCGATTCTACCATACGGACAGAAACAAATCGTGGTATTATAACAAAAAATTTCAAGACGAGATATTGTTTGTATAAACCAATGTATAGCAGACCACTACAGCTTGGAAGCATCAATGGCAGGAATAAATATTATCTCAGATTCAAAATGTCAGTGCAATTATGATTCGGAATTGTCCGAGATTTAATGTCTAAAGAGAAATATTACACAAACATCTAAATGAAAATATAAATTACCTTCCGTATTAGGTATATTGTACCAATTCTTGCAGAACGTAATATTGCGATACTGGAAATTATATGTAAGTTTTTTATAAACTATAAAATCAATGTATAAAGTTGCGTAATAACAATGTAATTTAAGAGTATTTAAACTTTGAAATATGTAACGAGCAGCTGTATGAGCATAATTGCTTGGGTAAGCTTAAATAAATAAAAAAAACAGTGCAGATGTACAGTCAAAACTTAAAATACAAATATGTACATCAGCATTTATTAATTGAATTATTTTATATGATTTAATGAAAAAAATGAAATGACGCGTCTTTGGACGCTGTTTCAAAATCGATCAATATTTTTCGTAGAAGCTTTCGAACAAGAATAGGAGTTATAAATATCGAATTCACTAAAAGATTGTGGCGCTGGAAAATAACAAGAATTTCTGGGACTATCTCGAAAAAAGGAGGAAGTATGTAAAGCGGGAAAGACGTGTGGTTGCAATCTCTGAAGGAAAGAACAACATTGCGAGCACGTCCCGGAATAATTTAATGGCTTCACCCTTCTTTTAACACCTTCTTCTCTTCCTTCTGGCTTCACTTCTCACCGCAGGATATAGTTCAAGCTGAATGCTTGACAATTAAGCACGCGCGAGACATGAAAGGCGACCGCGAAGTGTCGCTCTCTTTCTCCCCTTACTTTCCCTTTTCTTCTTCTGCTTCTTCCGCTTCTTCTTCTTCTTCTTCTGCTGCTGCTGCATAACCTGGTGCAGCTATGCCTGTGCGCTAAAGTATATGTAATTATCTCATCTGATCTTTACTTGCCTTCGTTATATTTATAACGAGCAATTAAAGAAAATCTGCTTCTGCAAGTCCAGGGAAATTTGAGGTAACAACTTCTTCGCATTTAAAATTCATTAATAAACGTTGGTGTAAGCTGTCTAAAAATTTTATTGCATATCCAACGCGTTTACGAATGAAGTTAATAATTATGTCTGAAGCATAAATTGAATCGTTTGTGAAAACTAGGAATCTTTTTCGAAACTGGTTACTTATTACGACGAATTCTGAAAAGGTGCAGCAACGCGTGCTGCCGCATCGGGTACACACGAGAAGCGCGTGCAGTCGGCAACGGTAGCAGCTGCATGCATCTACGACAGAAACGAGTGTTTAAATGAGACGAGCTGTGTAGAAGAGGCGAGAGGTGCGACTCACTGATTCCAAAACGATCCTTCAGAACGCAATGAACGCGAAGCGTGTCGGCAAACAGAGCCGTTCGCCAGGAAAGAAGTCACGCCGTGCTACATATTCGTACACACACACACACACACATACACCGATTTACTTATAGCGCACCTCTGATGAGTCTGATCCTTCGTCTCCCGCACAAAAAAATAAAACGCCACATATCCGCGGGAAAGCGCGTCAATGCCAAAAATTTTCCACGATATATCCATGTCTTCCGAATCTGGATTTTTTTCGTTTTTTTCCAAAAGCCCGTGGCGAAATTCTGTCGTGACGTTATACCGATGGGTAATTCCGGCCGCTTTGCTCTCTGACGTATTTCATTTCACGTTTCGCGAAGCTCGCGGGCCTTCAGTTTTGTTTCTGTGTTTCTTCTATGATTTTTTTTCATCGCCCAATGCTTTGTTTTACGCGTATATGTACGGTCGAACGAGCGAGAGGTAATTCTTTTTTTTATTTTAAAGAATGACGTACTCTCTCTCTCTCTCTCTCTCTCTCTCTCTTTGTCTGCTTTTTTGCGCATAGCGATCGAATCGGTTATAATTTTTTTCGCAAAGCTTTGGACTGCGTGCGAGAATAATTATTCGGTCGTGTTTCATTGCCTGCAGTTGCTGTGCCCGTATGTATATATGCGCGTGTGTGTGTGTGTGTGTGTAGAAGCCGGACTGTACGCGTGAGTGCGAGCCGGAATTGAATTTCCTTGTTTGGGGATGGTGCAAAAGAGCAGTTGATTCTATTTGACGATTCGTTTGTTTATAAATCTAACAGTGAAGTCGGGATTGGCTGTTAGAAAATCTGATTACGTTGAATACGGTTATGGCAGCCGCAAGCTTCGACTTATTTGAGTTAAGCATTTAGAATGATTTTAGAATTATCTAAATTAAATAATTAAAATAGTTAATGTTTAGATATTAATTTAATTTGCTCGTGGTGTGCCTTTATTTTGGAAATAATAAGAGCTTCATGGATTTTGAAATCTATGTATTTGAAAATATGATAAAGATTATTATGTATATAATTAAGTTAAAACTGAACGAGTAAATCATAAGATAAGTTATTACTTTTGCAATCAAACGTTCATTTTCGTAAAAAATACTGTTCTGAGATACGTACTTATATTCTATACGTACTTATATTAGTTAAAAAATAAAAGCCGTAAATTCATTAAAAAGTGCTAGAATACAGATTAGCGAAATCCAAAAAATAACGCTTTGAACTCGATTAAAATCTCCCTTTCGTTTGTACAGCAGTGGCAACACACATCACACATAATTAATCCAGTAATCCAGCAAACATAATTAATTCACTGCAGTATTTCAAATGGATTATAGCCTCTGCAGCTGAACTGCATAGTCGCTTGTCACAACAACCTCGTGCCACAGCATGTCAGGCTCGATCTCCTTTTGCAGCGGGAAACGGTGAAAGAAAGGCGCGAGCTCGAGGCACAATTTTCTCATTAAACAGAGCCTCGATGCGCGAGCGAGAACCAAAGCAACACCCAATAGGGATAGCGCGTCGTAGAACCGAACAAAACGTTATCATTCGACACAATGCTTCGCAGTTGCATTGGTAGTTGGTACACTTATAGGCGCACCGCACGTGCAGTATTATAGGTTAGGGACGGGGAGCAAACCAAGAGCCAAGAGCCAAGGGCGACCAGTCACCAGAATCTCAAAACGAGAAACGCGAGTAGTTGTACGTGTATAGAAGGAAATGGGAAAAAGGCGGCTCTCTGGGCGAAAAAAGGAGAGTAGGGCTACGTGGCACGCTGCAAGGGAGAGAGTGAGATTCGGTGCCATTTGGCCCCGAGTTCGACGAGGCGGTTAGCTCAGCGGGGTTACCGCGGACGCCTCGACGGACACATTGACGGCGCCCGCTCGACTTGATAATCGCTTCGCCCATTCACCTCTCTCTCTCTCTCTCACACTCTCCACGTATACATACACTTTTCATTGGATTGCGATTGAGCATTAAGATGACGAAAGAGAGAGAGAGAGAGAGAAAGAGTGGATGAAAAAAAAACAGAATATCGGGGCATTAGTGCTCGCGTGCAGCGCTTACGCGTATTAGCATTGGGAGGCATCATCTCGAGTGTAAACACTGCATGCGGCACCGCGGATTTTCGACTCGCGATTGCGCTCCGGGACGTCTCTCGGCTCTCCCTCACACACACACACACACACACACGCGCGCACACATGCAGTCGCTTCCTGTTACAGGGCTAACTGCTAGGCTATAGGTATACCTGCACGTGGAATATCGGCGCGCGCGTGCGAGCCATTAATAATAATAATAAATCCTGTACCGCTCGCGTATACTTTAGACGTTTCTGCTACTGCAGATGTGTATAATGTCGTTGGTAATTTAGTTCCTCTTGCGCGAATCCTTTCAGGTTGACCTCTCGCGTCGATGGGTATGGAGTGCGGCCGATGTGCAAAAAAAGTAGTCGGAAATTGGAACGGAACGCAAGCAGTGAGTATGCGTCGAGTGCGAAAGGCGGCGAAAGGGGGAATGTGGGACGATTCTATAAGATCTGCGTGTGTTTTGGATGTTTGTTTTTCGCCGAGTGCACCTTCGGGCGTTTGCAGTTAATTTGAATCGAGAGATTATGGTATGATACCGTATGAGACTTGGATCTGCTGTGGAAAAGGGACGGATGCAGGTCCTGGTTTTGTGAGGACAATTTTTTTTTATGCACGATGATCGTATTTGTCACCGTTATTAAGTTTTGCGATATCTGCAGAGTTAGGAATAACAGAGTGCGAATCCTCTACGAATATAAATTTAACGCGTTATTAAGGTTGTGGTTTCCCTCCTATCTTAATACCATGTTGAACGTTTTAGTAATGAATAATTATTATACTTGACCGATTTCAACACTCCAACGTTTGTTTCTCTTTTTACCACGAAAAATACTACATTTTTCTTCGTCATACATCTAAAATTAAAAAATCTAATATGGTAAACAAATTGGATTTGTTACGAAACGTTTAACATGGTATTAAGATAGGAGGGAAACAACTACGTTAAGTTGTCTAAAGACCAATTCAATTGTTCTATACATACATAAGCATTTCTTATTCATTCTTATATAATTACTAATTATTTTATTATTGGATGGAAATTCAATTTTTAAAAACAAATAAGGTGTGAGAAATTTTTTTCTACGTTGTGCCTTCTAATTTAGGTTTCAATGTACTTATCTACAACGTTCAATAGATAACATTCTCCATAATACGTTCGTGCATTCTCTTTCAGTACTTCAATTAATTTAACTATTTATCCTTTACTCAAGTTTATTCCAATGAATTTTAAAATTAATTTTACAAAAATAATGAATTGTTGCTTTAAACGATTAATAATTAATCATTATTAATCAAAACATCATAAATTATCAATTTTTATTTTAAGCCTATATAAGTCTACTTGCTAAAAAGGTGTGGCCGCATAAATAAAGTGTACGTTTACCTTTACGTTTATTAATATTTGTGTAAAAATTAAAGTCGAAAAATTTCCCTCGATTAAAACGAATCATAACACAAGTGTTGGAAAAGCAAATTGATATAATCGCTACTTTATGACGTCACAGCTAGAAAGGACTCGTTTATCAAATCTCTTTCCGTGTCAAAACTAATATTCATATCACATATTTAGTTCCATGTCATTGGAAGTTTAGTAAATGTAGCGAATAACACAATTATTAAAACAAAACAGTGTTTACTATTCATAAAAATTGCTCATTGTGATTTCATATGATTAATTAAGAATCAAATCGACATCAAAATGAAATAACAGGGCTATAATCGAATTTAGATTGCAATATTTCAATTAATTACATAATTAATTACATATTAATATAAAATTTCTTTTAAAACCTTAAAATAAAAATAGTTATTTAATAAAGAAATATCCTCTTTTAATATTTAAAAAAAACTACATTGTAAGCAGCGTATAAGAATTCGTAATCATACAAAAGTCTAGAATTTATAAATGCATTTACAAATATAACAATATATACACGGTTTTCGTATTATTTAACATTTTCTGAATTATACAAATTTTGTTTACAGATTTTTGGGATACAGAAGTTTATTTTTATACAAGCAAAAAGAACTAATTTTTTATTTAAAAGTGATTGTTTTATATTAAACCAATATAGATATTCGCATTGTTCAAATATAAAAATTTAGTCATTAGCAAACATAAATAAGAGACAGATAAGTATAATAGTCATTATTTGGCGAAAAAATGCTTAAAATTTATATTAGTTTTATTTCTAGAAATCTGATTTCAATCATTGTGACATCCTTTCCTTCATTCAATTCATATACACGGTTGGAACAAACAAAATGGAACAAAACCTTTGTACAAATCGTAGGTGTTTTTCATTTTCTATAATCATCCACATCTGCACTCTGTCCTCCGGCATTCTCCAATAATCCAGCGCTGGAAGTTGAGCAGAAGAAAAGGAGGCCGCAGAGCTGCGAGGGATTTGGAAAGTGATGGAGCAACCGAAAGTTCCGCGAGGCATTAAATCCCTCGGGAACGAGAATCAGTGGCAATTGTAATATGTAAGTAAGTCGGTCGCAGGACAAGTCCAGCCGAGCGAGACGCGCCGAGGTTATATGCAGGGGATCGGCGACCGTGAAATTAGCGGCCGCGCGCGCGCGTGCTAACCTTTGAGGGAGAGAGAGAGAGAGAGAGAGAGAGAAAGAGAGAAAGGGAGAAGAAGTATCAGCTAATCGCCGTTAACGTCGCTGCGGATGTTCTCGGAGGCCTGAGTAATCGTCCGTGAAGCCGACGACGACGATTCAAACGTTTCGTCTCTCGTTGGCTTTTCCGAGTAAGTGCACGCCAAGAAAAGAGTGCGCAACTGGTTATACCGGGGAAAGGCTGTGTGTTTCTTATGTCTTTCAAAGACGTTGTGCTACCGCGCGGGATCCGTCGCTCGAGCGATGCTATTTCGATTGTAAAGGAATGTTTGGGTTTGACTGAATGGGTGCTATAATGGCCTGAAAAGATATGGATCACAGTTTGCATTTCGAGTTGAAGCTTATGCGCTCGTGTAGTTCTATACTTCGTGCGTATAGATTGAAATTTCGCAACGCCAAGGACGAATTGAAAATCAGCTATACAATTATTGTTGCTATTAGGAAATGATGTTAATAGTATCGACAAGCTTAGATTCGATTGTTACTATAAGAAGATGCAGTTTATCAAAATTCCAGATTTCCCTACCACGCAGTACCTATCTTAATTCCCCTATAGGGTAATCATTTCGATGATCGGAGATATATCTCCCTGCCCTAAGTACAAAAGCAACAAAAAAAAAAAAAAAAAACAAACACGCAACTCAAGGGATGAATCATCTAAACATTTGCGTTATGCGGCAAGCTGCACGATGGTTCGCAAAAAAATACAAGATAGGGATAGTATATGCAAGAGAAACGGGGCCCGAACGCAAGTAGACGCGTCTACCGTACAGACACGTGGGAGCGTAATCTTGTCAGATCAGTGAGGCGCAATGGCTCCACAGGCTTATCGCGCTCATAAGAGAGGTAGGTACAGAGAGACAGAGTCGAGATAGAAGGGAGAAACAGAGACTAGTCCACAAACCCTCTCGAGGCAACCACTAAGGAAAGTATACTACCAAAACGATGGTATATTCAAAATGGTTGGAAAGATGCAGATGCAGGGGACTTAACTAATAGTTGTAGATCAGTTTTCATATAGTTTAGTGTCACTGAAGAATATTTATTTGTTCATAACGAGATTCTAATCGTTCCTTATTTTACGAAATGAAGAATTTCCTAACTTTTCTATAGTTGACATTGATTATTTTCCTAATAGGTTCAAATTTGCGAACAGTAAAAGCTATATAACAGACAAAGGTATATTTAATTTTAAACAATGTCTATACTTGGTACTTCGTAATACATGACTTCAGTCGAAATATCTCTTTACCTTTAGCTACACACACCTTCAGGACATAACCTAATCTCTTACAATAGACATACCTCGTACATTTCCTTTTACTTGAAATCAATGTGATAGAGCAATAGGTAGAAAATATTTCTTTCAGAAGCTCGAGTGCCAAAGAATCTATGGCGATAAACGACTATATCGACGGATATAGCATCATTCCTCTGAAATACATGCCCGAAAACCAATCTAAATTAAGTATCCATGCAGATATCTCGAAAATAGTCAAGGAATCCCATGAACGACACGAAACAGCAGATAGTCTGCAGCATCTATCCGGAACTGCACCTCGCACCGTTACGTTTCTCCTGGTCTCTGCAGCTTGCAACATCCTCTCTCTCCTTTCTTCTCCGTTATCTCCTCCGCCCCGCTCGCTCCATGTCTGCCCATTACTTTGCGTGTGTACGTGTGCGTTCCACTCCATCTATAGACGTCGGCTCTATCGCGCGTGTCTTTAGCAGTGTCTCTCTGGTCGTCTGCCTCGGTTCTCGCCTGCCTGCCTGTCTGTTCGCTCATCCGTTCGCCAGTTCAAGGTGGCTGCGCTCATTAACGGCGACGAGCATCGCGGATGAGAGACAGAGACAGAGACAGAGACGAGGCAGCAGCGGCAGCAGCAGCAGCAGAAGCAGCAACAGCCCTTCCAATATGCACCCTCTTCTCTCTCTCTCTCTCTCTCTCGCTCTGTGAGTAATCTCTCCCTTGTTGCCTGCCTACACACCATCTTCCAACGGCACGCTGCCCTCGCCGGTAAGCACACCAGACGCTCCCAGTAATTATTTCGATGAGTTGAAAGAAGTATCTTTGTCGAGGGCTCATTTATACCTACATCGATATAAGCGGTGGGATTTTGATTTGTAATATTTTGAGGAAAAATCCAAGATGAGAGATTGCGTTGATGGACGCAATGAAATATGTTTGGAGAATCGACGAAGGCTTTGTATCGCATATTTTTGAGATATTTTGAGAGCTGTTTTCTATTTATTCCTTATTGCCTAAGAACGAAACTTTCAAATTGGTTTCACTCGATTTATTTTTTATCGTTATTTCGTTATATGATAAAAACTTAGAGGGGCACAAATTATTATATATCTTTAATCAAGAGAATATTAGTACTAATAAAAAATTGTGCAATATAGATACGAAATAGTTCAAATCATACTAAATACAAACTGGAAATAAAATAAGTTAGAATAATACGAAAGTTAACTTTGAAAATATGCAAATTTATCTATATATGTTTAAGTTAAAGCTAATTAATTAGAATATATTGAATAAACTTATAAAAATATGTGTAAAGCAGTGATAACGTTCGGACGGTTATTTCTTCCTAACAGATTTGTCGTCTTAATTAGAATCGACAGCCTGCGAGAAGAGGGCGTGTAGGGATTAGATTGTAGTACACAGAACACGTGCGCTTAAACGTGCGTTAATTGCTTACTGAAATATTGCTTTTAATTGAAAGTAAAAAACTTGGAAATAAAATTGAAAAGTATAGTATCTTAAAACATTTGTTATTTAAGTTTAGAAATTCTATTTCTACACGAAAAAATGCTCTGAACATGAGAAGAAAATATTGGACAAATATCATTCTTTCAAAGCTGAATTGGATACCACAATCAAAGTCAATGATTGAAAGAGCTTCAGTTGCGATGAAAAGAACTTTGCTAACGAGATCAACCCATAACAATTGGCTTTGGTACCTCAACCATTCAAATGCATGACAGAATCAAAGATTTGGATACCACAACCAAATAATGCCAGAGAAACTATGGTTTTCACAACAAATTGTTTAATTTTATTAAACAAATAATAATGACATTAGATGGTGTAACTAAATCTGCTTTTTCGCTTATGTTTCTATTTACACTTTAAATCGATACATAATTATTCTATATTGAAATTTGAAGGGTGCTCTTCTCCTTAATTGTAGGGAAATCACTTATAATTTTAATATTTGATTCTTCGATAATATATATGCATGAAGCTAATCACAAAATCCACCACGCGGAGCAACGCTTCAATGTTTTTTTCTAGAAATTGAGCCGTTTTTTAGGTACAAAATAGTGCAATTATCAAGCACGATAATATTCTTTATTGAAGTATGCAGCGAGCTCTGCTATTCGTTTTATAAGATGTACATATGAACTATTTTTTATTGACAACAACGAGTACGTGTGGTTATCTGACAGTCATTAGCGCTGCAGCATCCTTTTAAGCGTTGATGACAAAAATTTTTTGCCATGAACCATTGGAAATGTTATTGGATCAATTTTTTTTGTTAAAAGGTCATGCATCTAGATAATTTTTTTTACTATTGGAAAAGAAAATATCTACAGCGGTAGGAGTGACGATACTGAGCACTCATATACACTGATATAATATCCAATGTTAAATTTCAAATATGGCTGTCACGAATTTACTAATCAAGAGGGCGTATCCTGACTTTCAAACTTTCAATTACCTAGGCTTATGCAGTCAAAAAACACAATTTTCATAAAAATATAAGTTTTTATTCGTTATTAATGAATGTTTTAATAAACGTACGTTATTTATAATATTCTGGTAAAAAATTTATTGTCGACTCTAACACTGGCGTAGATTTAAAAATCCATGTTACATTGGAAAATTATCACGAATTTAAGACAGTATTACAAAGTTTTCTAAAACCACCCCTCTAAAATTCCAAATTCAATTCAAACACTCCAGATCAAAAGTAGCACAATTAATTTCAAAAAACTTAATGGCAGAGGAAAAAAGTAGCATATAAAAAAGGGGAGCAGGTATCTCTAAGATGCCAGCACATACGCCGTACACTTATATGTACATATATATATATATATATATA
>UELV01094254.1:0-18737 GCA_900490015.1 Megastigmus stigmatizans | reverse complement strand
ATATATATATATATATATATGATAATTAATTTTAAATGTTTATAATTTTACATTATCGAATGAATGTTAAAAAAGCAGATACTTATTTCGATTTGATCATTGGACGATGCATTCTGACTTTATATAGTGATTTTTCAATTTTTATTCAATGGGAGCATTGAGAGAAATTCAATCAAATCGTACTGTCATTGAACAGTACGAATGCATTATACGATAAAATTATACCTTTCAATATATCTACTAATATAAAATTATAGTAAACTTTTATCTTATTCGAAATAACATCAAGCAGAAGAAAATTCTCGTACTCTAACTACTTTTTCGAATTATAAATTCATGCGAAATTTAATGAATGAACCTGTAATTTTTAGAAGTCGATCCCTTTCGTTTACTTAACAATGAAAAAACTTTCTTTAAAAAAACGGAAGAGTGAGGAGGGGTTTGCCCTTTTTTTGAAAAGTTGACTTTATAATCAGAAAATACACCCTGCATGACTGGGAAAAAAGTTTTGGAACAAAGTTTAACAGGTTTAAAAAGTGGTTAAATATCGCGAGATTAAAAACATACGGAAATTGCGGTTAATACGATTTAGTTTTTGATTAAAAAATTAAATATGCTCGAATATAATTGGCCCCGGATCTTTCCTTGTGCACTTCACTTATTAACCACGCGTAATTCAAGATCGGAATCTAATATTTGCTTTCAAAATAAATATTAGATTCCGATCTTTGTACGCGGTATATTTACACGAACCATTCGTTACAAACGCTTTTGGCGAAAAAAAATGTTTTCGCAATAATACGTTGACTTGTCTAAATACCATCGTGTACTCGCCATCCAAATCTCTCGCACTCCCAAGATTTTTTCAAATAACCGTTCCACAACAACTCCTATCTCTCTTTTTTCCCTCCCTTTAGCTCCCCATTAAACGTCCGACGTGCAGACTGCAGCAACAAGAAAAGGAGCGGAGGTAAAAAAAAAGAAGTAAGAGAGAAAGATAGTTCAGCCGTGCATGCATGTGACACTTTCGCACCAATTTGCATCCGTCGCCGGGAACTATGTCTCGCGTACGTATATATATATACGGCGCGCAAATCAAATTATCAACTTTTAAAAAGTGAAATTAAACTCGCACCGAGTCGAGTGGAAGAAGAACCAAGGGGGGAGAATAAGAGGTATGAGGTTATGCAGTAAAGTGCACATTCGCTACTCACCGGGCGCTCGAAACTCTCCCTGAAATTTGCTCTATAAGTCCAAGAGTAGAGTTAGTTTCGCCTGCTCTATCTCTCTACGCGCAACTTTATATCTTCTTGCTTGAAGCACACAACTATATGAGCAGAGTCGCACCCCGCGCGATTCTATCTCGAGGCGGAAAAAACAGACGACGCGTCGATCGAGATACACGGACACCCTTCAACAGGTGATCGACGGGCAGGAAAAAAATCTCTCTCTGCCGAGTAAAAATCACAGCTGATTGGTGCGCGCACGGGTATAGGGGATATAAGTGTGTGCACTCGAGCTGCTACAGCGGTCGCTTATGTACTTGCGTATACTCGCTATGTGTACAGCGGAGCGGTTCGTATGTACGACAACGACAACGACGACGACGACGGACGACGGACGAGGGAGACGGGTATAAGCGGGGTATATATATATATATATAATAGACCACGCGGCGGCTGGCGCGAATGCGGAACGCAGACTGAGGGGACTGTCGAGGTTGCCGCGACGCCGGACGTCGGGACGCGCCGGTGCTGCTTGCGCGCGCCAGCCGAGCGGGGGCGCACTTTATCGCGCTCTATGCTTTGCTCTCTCTCTCGCTCTCGTTCGGCTCTATAGCTCTACTGCGTCGCGCGCTGCGCATCTTCTCCTCTCTCTCTCTCGCTCTCTCTCTCACTCACGCTGCGTGCGCGGTGCAGTCTTGCTCTCTGCACCTCTCTTTCTCGCTTTTGCCCCTCTTCGCTGCTACTGCTGCTGCTTCCTTCCTGCATGCGTGCACCTCTTTTTTTCTCCTTGTACACTTCTCTCTCTCTCTCTCTCTCTCTCTCTCTCTCTCTCTCTCTCTCTCTCTCTCTCTCTCTCTCTCTTTATCTCTCTCGCTATCGCCCCTTTCTTCTCTTATGTAGCTTGCAACCGAGTGTGTGTATGTAAGACTGTGCGCGAGCGCTCTTTTTTCTTACGCGCGATTGATTGTTCGGAGGTGTTTCTTTTTTGTTTCGGGGGTTTTCTATGATTAAAAAATTCACTTTGGAGAATTCGCGGGTTATAGGGAGTGAAATTTTTACGCCTCCGATGTTTGCGAGCTGTATATAGTTTATTTAACAGTAAGTCTTTTTGTGCGCTAGATGAAGGAATCGCTGCTTTATGGGTATTGAACGGCACGCGTGCGTTTTAATATATTATGATATCGAGCGAGTGCGGAAATCGAACACAGTTTAATTACATGATATTGATATTCATGTAATAAGATGTTGATTGAAGTGTTTCAATTTATTAGGGAAAACTCGGGCTGATAAGAATTAAACATTTAATTTTGAATTACGTGCCTTTGCACTATTTATTGTTTACACTATGTTGGGGCATTTTTTAGAAAATTATTGAACCTTATGCTGGAACAATATAGCTTTTGAAGTATCATGAAAATATTTTTTAATAAACTCACGATTTTTGTAAATTATGAAGCAAGTACAATATAGTGTACTATGCTTATATGCATATATGTCGCTTCAATTAATATCGTGAACTCTAATAAAATCATTTATACTCATTTTCTTTATGAACTAAATTCAACATATACAGTTTGATAATTTTTATGGCTTATTGCAATTATTCTTAATAATTATTATTTTTACTTTACTTTGTCACATTACTCTTTTAATACTTTTTTTAAGGTTAAAAGAATTTTAAACACATTGACAATGTTTTCTATCTTATTACTGTAGTATATTACTGTCATATATTATTCTGATAGGTGCACAGAGGTTAAAAAAGGTCTATTTAAAAAGTATAAATGTTTTGAAAAATTTTTTTAATCATGTTATTTGATCGGTAATACTGAAAAAAGAATATTTTATAAAAAATATATGTTAATAAAAGAAGTTAATTTTTAAAATTATAACAAAAAATTATCTCATTTAAAAATCATTTCCATTCAACGTTGCGATCGCTTAAAAGATATAAAGTTACTAGTTGTCACAGTTTTACTGTAACTTTTTTATCACAATGTTTTTGTTATCCATTGAGAGGTAGCAGTACGTATATGTCCTACTATTTTTTCTGTCAATCGATATGCAGTCTGTCATGTTACTATATCAATTATCAAAAAGATTTACAAGTTTCAACGCCAAACATTGTCCAAAAAAGTTAATGGTAATAATTGATGAATTTTATTTATTTCAAGATCATTATTATTTGAAGCAAAAAGCTTTAATCCGATAATTATAGTCTCGAATTCAGAACGACCCAACTATCCTTGTCAAAACCATTATTTACATTCGATTTCTTTCATTATAATTTAATGCATTTAAATAATGAAAAACATACTCAATTTCATTATTCTCAATTTGTTTTATAATAAATTACGTTTAAATACTAGTTTGTCAAAAATACAGTTTGCAGAAAATAAAGCAATACAGATGTTGCAAAAAATAAAACTTAATTTTTTCAACTCAAATAAGGTGCGCAAAAAAGATAAATAATTAGCTCGCATTTTGTTTTTTTTCACAGAAATAAAATTTCATAAAGTTACAGTCGTTTAATTTTTCAGAATTTCCTATTTATATATACATAATTCATTGTTACATCACGTCGGCATGATCATAAAAATTCTTTAACGCATAACGACGTCGCGCGAACTTTAATTTCCTTCATTTACTTTGAGCTTTGTTAAAATGGAATAAAAAATCAGACCAGCTTTTTTCGCGCAATAGCCCATTCAAACGCGCGAAATAAGATAAATCTCAGTTTGAATATAACCCCTTTTAGGCGGAATAACAAAAAAAATCTGACAAAAAAACATGTCCACTCGATATATAAATTTCAGCGGCATAGCTCGAAAAGGCATATCCATCCACGCAATAGGAAGCGCAAGAAAAGTTCGCCCACACCGAGAAGCCACTATGTACAAGTCGACCAGTTTGAAATAATAAAGGCCCGGAAGAAAAAGTGGCCAATTCGTTCTTGGCAAACCCATATGTTCTCGATCTTTAATATCCCTAATCCCCTCCGTTTCCCTCATCAACCAGATCGCGTGCGCCCACTTCTAACCACCCTCGCCACTTCAACCTCCTCGCCACCGACTCTCCCTCCTTCCACCCCTGTGCGCGAAATCGCGATGAAAGATGACATTGGATTGCGGCGGAGTCGCTGCGCTCTTCTCCATGACTATAGCGCGGGAGAAAGAGGGACGGAGAGAAAATCCCCCTTCGTAAAAGCCAAGCCGAGGTGCGGAGGGGTAAGAAGTGGAGGCGAGAAAAGCGAGCATCGCCGGGACGGTCTCTTTCTCTGTCTATATATACGTGTATATATAGACGAGGGGTTAGGGAGAGAGAGAGAGACAGATAGATAGAGAGAGGATAGTGGCAGCATAGCGGCACGAGAGGAGGAGGATGCAACAGTTGCTCTTCCGACGTCTCCGCCGCTCGCCTCGCCGCCGACGTCACGTGCGCGCCTCACCGCGACGATCCCGCAACGCTTCACCCACCCTCTCTCTCTCTCTCTCGATCCCCCACCTTCTCTCTTTCAGCTACTCTCGCGCCTCTTCTTTCTCGCTTCCTCTCTCTCTCTCTCTGTCTCCCTGTGGCACTGCGCCTTCGTGAATATAGATATATGCTGCTGCTGCTGCTATCCGCGATGTTTCCGTCGTCGCGACTCGCTCCGTCCTTCGCATCCCGCGAATGTTCGCGTACCTCTTTGCCTGAGGAGGGATGGGAAAGCGGTGAAAGAATGGGGGATATGACTGTATGAAACTCTGGACACAGCGAATATTGACCCGTGTATATACTTGGTGGATGCTGCGGACAGACCCTTCTCTTTTAAATTAGGAATGCAATTAACGACTGGGAGAAAGTTGAACAGATATCGCTTTGGGCAATGGTGGATACTTTACTAGACTTGTAAAGCATGTACAAATGAATCTATGATTATGTATTTTAAAGTATTCATAGGATCTCTTTATAACTCGACATGATAAATTTGATTTTGTATAACTGTTGGCTAGATATATGCTAATCTATGAATATGAATTATTTTTTCCGAGTTGGACTTAATCAATTTTACAATTCATGATTCTTACCCGTTCATAACTAATTTTTCTAAATACTATCAATGGTGCAAATTTGTATTTTATGATAATAATAGTAGCAATCATAACAATCTGTCAATACTTTACGGAGATAAAAAAACGCCAAGGTATTTCCAAAATGTAAAAGTCGCAAAGTGAAAACAGGATGCAGCGAGTAGCGCCACAGTAATAAAAAGAAAAGAAAAGTAAGGAGAACGGCATAATGTTAAGTGAAAAAAAATGTAAAAGAAGTAGGTAGAAGGAGTGCGCCGCGGCGGGGGTAGACAAGGAAAATAAGGAAGAGCGAAATGCAGAGAGATGAAGAAAGGGAAGAAGAAGCGACGCTTCGCCACGGAGAATATGGACAAGAGGACTTGGCCAAGGGCTAGGGGTGATGTATAACCCGCTTGTTACATATGTAGTTAGGAGCAGCTGCGATGCGATAAGCTGACCGCCACTGAAGGAATTTTAGATTTTCTCTACACACATGCGCACACACATACATACGACCCTTCGGGCGATTTGTTTTTTTCCTCCACTTTTTTCCTACTCCGCGGCACAAAAGACTTTTTGACGTTATACCCCCATTTTCATTCGCTTTGTTGAAAAATGTTTGCGTCAATATTATCTATACTTTAATAATAAACTATTCTATTTGAAAATATTTTAACAATCGGTATAGCGTAGAATAGCTATATTTATATCGATACTCTGTCCGATTACTAGTTATATATATATATATTTATACTTAAAGCTCCTTTTTCAGTAAATATTAATCAATTTTGAATACTTTTCTAGAATCAAAATGTAAATAAAAGAATCTAGATTTATTTATTTGCGCATTACTAAGTAGTAATAAACTTTTATTTTGATAAAGATATCAACGACTCAATGCAATTTTTATATATTAGTACCAAAGCTCCATCGCATCGAGTATATTAAAGGAAAACTGAATATCACGGAGACCGCGCGATTTTTCGCACTTATGAAAGTATAGCCGTTTTTGTTCGCAAAGGTTTACTAGGATTGAAACGTTAAACAAGAGCCGCGAGGACAATCCTTGGCCGCTGCCTCGACGTGATTTCCTCATCGCTTTCCTTTATTCTATTACGCGCGCACATAACCACAATCAAGGGCTGCTGGTATACGCAGAGGCGGATATATAACAAAAAAACCCGGGAGATATTTTGCCGCGATTGCGCGCTATAGCCTTTCTCCGCGAGCGCCGCTGCGTAATGGATTACCTCGCGTTACACTTTTGCCTTCTAATGGAAGAAAAACGCGTAAACGCAAGAGATGTAAAGAAGAGAAACCGGGGAATATGTGTGTGTGTTAGTTTGCAAGCGCTGCTGATGGGAAGCAATACTCAATTTTTCAGCCTGCGTTCGCGCGCAATCGACGAACGCGAATCGCCGATGTTGCCTCGCTCTCTCACGTATAGCGATATGAAAAAGTATTATTAATCCGCATCGTTATTGTGATTCAAAATTTAATTAAGATACTTTTATGAGACTTTGAGGATTGAAATCGTAATGTGAGCTTGATCGATCGACCCGACGTAGTATAGATTTATAGTGAGCGAATCCGTAAGGATTAAAGAATTATGAATAACGTTTCAATAGGTGATAAATGTTCAATGGTACAATTTATTTTTTGAGTTCAAATTATCGCTGTATACTTAATTCTTAGAACATGATTTAAATTAAATACCTTCCGATGCGTATCTATAGCTAGTCGTGGTGAAAACATATTATCATATTTTATTTGAGATAATTTACCACACGTGTTGATAGTCGACATCAATTAGCGGAAGAACAGCACAATATTGAACAACAATTTCCAATAAGCCAGTATAGATATGCGATGTCTGACTGTACCCATAACGTATCTACTCGTACTATCTGTATATCTCTTTATGCATATAATATCTTGCTAATTTTCAAGCTAAACGGCCAAATGCCAATTGCTGGCTTACAATAGTAAACCATTGAATTAATTTCACAATTAACGATACCGCGCAAAATCAATTGAATCGTTAATTAAATCTGCCGAGAACTTTCAAGTAGCGTGCACACTTTTGCTGTAGCTGAATCAAGAGAGTCGACTCGGTTACAACAAAAAGAAATCAACCTCAGCCCCAAGATTCTCAGAATCCATAAAGCGTTATCGTAATATACACGGCGGCTAAAGAGCTAAGCGAGCGAAAGCACAACAATAGCACGGGTAGCAGCAGCGGCAGCGGCACAGTGGCGGCATACGGGGGCTGCTCAGCTGCTTTTTTACGCGCACTATCAACGGCCTGTCAAGCGCCTCGATGCCCCTCAACCTATTCCTACATATACGTACATACTGTTGCAACCCCGGAGCGATGCCATAACCCCCCTCGTTCTACACTATTCCCTCCCCCCTGTCCGGCCCTCGAGCGCTTAATGTACATAATGTTGCCCGCTAGCCCAGGGCTACGTAAAGGGTTTGGGCCCCGGTAGAGCGAGAGAGAGAGAGAGAGAGAGACAGTCTCGTACATCCATCTCCCAACGTCACAAACACGCGGCTGGCTACCGCCTCGATATCCACGCTGGTGTATGACCGACGCAGCTTTAAACTAACAGCCGCGCAACGGTGCCGCTATTTGTATGTGTGTGTGTGTGTGTGGGTGAAGGAACGGTAGATTTGGATTTTCGTGGTTTTCCATTTGTTTGGCCGACCTTTTTGCGAGGTTTGCGGGGATGTTTGTTGTGCTCCTTTTTTCTTGGGATGGAGGTTATTTTTGAGCGGCAGGTGGAGAAGAGTACTTATAATGCTGCGCTTGGATTGGGGTTAGAATGGAGTACTTATGATTGTTTTTTGCATTTGAATTTTTGTATATGCATGTAGAATATATTAACTCGATAGTGTTTAAAAATACCGGAACGAAGGGGTTGGTTTTAATGATATAGCAAAGTTGCAGAAAGTATATAATTTCTAGTTCCAAGATATCTGACAATTAATTTTTTTCTTTTGCATTGTGTATAACATCATATGAATATCTATATATACTAAAAAAAAACAATATATAGATATACATTATGAGCATACAGAGTCATGGATATCTTGGTTTTCAGGATCCATTAAATAAATCCCCGATACACGGGTCTCATTATTTTGCCCAAAACGTAATTCCTGAAAGTTTCAAGAAAATCCCAAGTCCTGCATGTTTAGTCATCTCCTCGTTAGATTTATCAATGAATGGACTTTTGCAATTTCATCGGTATTACCAATCATAAAGTTAATAAAAAAGCGATT
Organism: Megastigmus stigmatizans; assembly: GCA_900490015.1. Taxonomy (NCBI): domain Eukaryota; kingdom Metazoa; phylum Arthropoda; class Insecta; order Hymenoptera; family Megastigmidae; genus Megastigmus; species Megastigmus stigmatizans. Next base: position 10,174 of record UELV01094254.1, on the reverse strand, counting down.
GCTTGTATAACTTTTAACTAGAAGAAAATAGATCTACTTTTATTTTTAACATATTCTTCAATTAAAATATGAATGGTCTGACATTCTGAACTGGTCTGTTGTTCTTGTCCAAAGACAGAACTTGTTTCGTTCCCTTAAATATACAAATACATAAATTGCTAATCCAAAATCCCTTCGTAAACTATATATTGTATATATATCACATTTTTAGAGCTAAATCCCAGTACATTGTTTAGTCCATATATTCACGTACCTATCGCGCGAACAATGAAACTATTTTACGCTAGGCATCAATCTGAGCATCATAAAGCTAGTAAAAACTCAAATCGAACCCTAAACCGCATGGAGAATATTGCATTAGTGCACACGCACATTGACACGCACACACATACACAGAGAAAGAGAGATAGAGAGAGAGAGAGAAATAAAGAGAGAGAGAGAGAGAGAAGACTGAAATGTGCGGTGCACGCGTCGTCGACTTTTACTACTTGATGAGCTCTGAAAGCGCTCGTAATTCCCTTGGCAGAGCAATTCGCCCAGAATATATACATATATATATGTGTTTGTATAATAGGCGACACACTCATCGATGCCCAGCTGCCAAAAACGAAAAAAATCCCCGCACACAGTGAGCCAGCGGTGGGCAGCAAACGACTTCGAATAATCGAAGCGCTTTTCGATCGTGAACCTGTGCGCGTGTGTATACGGGGCGGCGGGGGTATATCGTCGTTGGTATATCGACGCGGATTCACGCCGACGCGTAATTGCGCGCTTTGCCGATAGAACGTTCCGCGGATTGCGCTACTATACTCGCCTATCTCTCCCTCTCTCTACGTTGCAAAATGAACTCATCTTCGGAAGGACCAGCGCGGACGGTCAATAATATTTGGCTCAACTGCCTGAACACGCGTATAACGCGCTAACCGATGTAATCGGGAAATCACCGATTTCATGGTGTAGATTGCATTAAACGATATGCCTGCGCTAGCGAGCTTTTTTCCTCTTTGGTTCTATCTTCTAGTGGTTATTTTGCGTACTTTGTTGAACGAAATAAGCTGGTAGATTTGCTAATTCGTGATGATACGAGGATATGCTGGATTGCTTATGGATTAATTATTTCACTGAAGATGTGCAGTAAATTATGGAAGTATGAACTTGCGTAGCTAATCTTAACCTATTGTAATAGATGTAATTATAACAAAAAATAGTTACGATAATATTTAAAAATATTAATTTCTACAATGATGATGGTTTTTTAACAATAATTACGGTTATTATGATTTCGTGAAAATGGATAAATTAAGTTAGAAATATGGAATCCATATTTAGAATTTTATTTAGCATTTTATTATTAGATTGGACGAAACAATAAAATTGATTTTTTTTGTGATACACATGCACTACATATTTACTTTTCAAAGCAGAATGCCTACGGGTAATGCTAAAAATCCTTGAAATTTGAATTAAAGGTGTAACCTCCCTAAGTTGTACAGTCGCCTAGAGAATAAAAAATCATGAATTTAAAAAAAAATTGACATCATGAGATAGTGGGAACATGAAAAAACCTGTAGTCAAACATTGAAAAAAGTTTCGAAAATAACGATTTTTCAATGTTTGACTACAGTATTTTTCATTCTCACACTGCCGTAGGATATCAAATTTTGTTTTAAATTCTTGTTTTTTTTCTTTAGATGACAGGTTAGGGAGGTTACACCTTTAATTCAAATTTGGAAGGATTTTTAGCATTGTCCGTGGCCATCTTCCTTTATAAATTAGAATTCTCATTGATTAATCGACAAATATTTATTGTAATATAAAAAATCTGATATCTGAATCTGGATCAGTAAACCTTATTAAAGAGCAGGGAATGATATAGGCAGTTGTCATGAAACGGACTTTTAAAAAGCAAATTGCAGAGGATAACGCAACTACATAAAAAATAATGTCGTTTACTTGCTAACATATCGTCTTGGAATCCAATCGTGTCCGTCGCGCCAAAGCGTGCAAAGAGTAACATATCAGACCTGCGGCTAAACGAGCAAAACGAGGACAAAAAAAGAGCGAAATGACGGAGCATCGCCGCGGATTTGCATAAATATATTTATCTAACATATAACTAAACGCTCAGGCGCATATATAGATTCATCGACTATCATAAGTGCATCATTTGGCGCATTATACAAAGCCAAAACGGAATCGTTAATTATGCCCATTGCGCGATAGCGAGCGCACTAGAGATGCAAGGACAACTCGTCAACGTCGCCCAAGGCTCTTCGATTTTCCATTATTGACTGACGCTAATTCGATTGCGGCGATCGTCGCTCGTGGTTCAAAGGTCCCTCGCTCTACTCGTGCACACCAGCATCTCTCTCTCTCTCTCGTCTCTCTCTCGTCTCCAATCAAATTACAATAAAGACCGTTTCTCCGTTCCATTTTAGGTGAGGAGAGAGAGAGAGAGAGAGGGACGTATATATAACACTGCACGCGCGACTCTGCAATATTATCCTTGAATTCTCAGACTTGCAAAGGAGAGCGCGAGGAGAGCTATACGGAAATTCTCGGAAATTTCACTTTGCAATTATCTACAGAGTGTAATTATTTCACATGTTATAATATAGATTACGGCTGAACTGTCGTTCCACGATGCAAAATTCTCGAGCCACATTTTGTTTGGCTTTGTGAAAAATATCGCTAATTCGAGATTACGTAACGTATACACGACGCTTCGCGATCGAACAAACAAAATCCCGATTAAATTAAGATTGCGGATAAATCAATTCACTCTACCTCCGCGGTTCCGCGAAAATAATTATAACCCATGCAGCTCTCGGTTATTTTATTCGAAATTCGCATTATCGCATTATTGCAATGAATAATCTACAAAACCATAATAGAAAATTTCAATAATTATAACCTCTTTTAATGTTTATTGAATAATTATACCTACGTGTAAAATATAAGCCCTTTGCTGCGGTGTCCATGTAATTGCTTCGGATTAAATAATAAACAATACACAGAAATATTAATCATTGTAGCCGCTGTATAACGTAGCCTTCGCATTCTGCGCTCACGCGGTATATACACTATATCTAAAGCGCTAGAGAGCATCACAAGAACATTATATAATTCCCAATTAAATATACCAAATCCAGATAGACCGAATTAATGGCAACGCTATCATTGTCGACAAATGAAATCATGTTACAAATTTTATAGTACAAAAATCTGCGTGTGTGTATGCAATTCGTAACCCCCTAAATGCAATTAAAATTTCTCATTATCTTGTTCGACAAATACCACGCATGAGAGGTTTTCTTCCATTTTTAGGAGTAGCCACTCTGTTAAACCTGTAAGAAAAAAGATAATAATTGATGTTTTATACGTCTATGTTATATATTAATATAATGTACTTCATCCCATTCGGATGAAAATTTATTGAAACACCTTACGGTAAAGCAGCTTGTAGCTTTGAATGAGTATAAGAGAAGTATGAAATGATATAACAAAGAAGTCATGATATAATTAAGTCTATAATGGCTTAAATTATTATAATATATATATATATATATTGTTTTTGGTTTAAATAAATTCCTAAGATATAATAATTTATATATAAGATTATATAAAACATTTATTGTAAATGTTTTTTTTTTTTTTACAGATTTAACATTGTCTTTACATGTAAAGCATGTCGATTCCTAAGATATTTTAAATTTATTAATTATTAAAAGATAAATCTGTCAATAAAAGGGAATAGAATTGAGAAATTTTTTTATTGTTCAGAATATGTTAATGATTAAAAAAGATAAACATTTATATCGATTGTATGGATGGAATAATGATATATTAGCATTATGAATGTAAATTATTGTGTATTAACAAGATTCTAGTGAATAATAATGTAATTTGATATACTATTGACAGACGCTGTGGCCTCGCATACTAATTCTGCTAAATCTAATTATTGTACAAAGTTTGAAATAATTATCTCAATTTCTAATATTTTTAGCTCTTGTTTTATTTCTTTACATTATCCAATCATTATATCTAAACGTTGTCACTATTTTTTATACGAACGAATGTTAATCGTCATAGCAGACTATCCCCTAAATAGTAACTCCTTACCAAATATTGCAACAAAAAACAATAATAATGTCCTATACAATGTCACAATTGGCAAATTACAAATCCCGAAAGGGCAGATCGCGCGCACCAAGTTTGATATATAAATAATTCGGTGCAACTGATCGAGAAGCGCGAGAAGGCTAAACTTGCGTGTAAAGTGATTTCACGGCATAATTCCCGCCACGGCCATTCGGCCAACGAGCAGCTCGTATAGCTATATGACGCAATATCCATGCGGGCGGAAATGAAGTCAGCGCGCACGTATATACATTCCCAAACGACCTTATATACCACCTCCGTCTCCTCCACTTCCAAATTATATTACAAGCTCGATTCGCGAATGCGGCGATGTATTTACCTACAGGAAAAAATAACTGAAAGAAAGCTACTGCAGATCGCTAATGTTTCTCGTATATCGACCGGTGAATAGAGCTGAAACGGCTTATCTATGAAATTAACTCCCATGTGATGTATTTCAAAATAAAAATTATTTGGTTTGATGCGTCCGAAAGGAAATGATTTCAATTATTGTATCAAACTTAAAATATTGATGATAAATTTCATTCTATGAAATGAAATTTTAATTAGCGGCCGCGAAAGTATAAGTGAATGTACCTGCTATAAGTATTATTTATTTTAAAAAAATTACTAAATTATTTCTGACGATGATTAGAACATAAGCGACTCACTCCTGTGCTGCATCAGTAGTCGTTGTATGTAAGGCCTTATAGATTACATTCTTAAACTAGGGCATTATTCTTCACAAAGAATTTCACCCATCACATACCTCCAGTCTCAGATCAGGACCCGATTTTTCAAATCCGTGAATATACAGCTCCAGAACATGATCTAAATGCAATTACGACTAAATTCTCGCAGAAACTCGTCTGCTAATGTTCTCAAATTTTCCAGTACAACAAGCCGCACAATATCCTCTCACCTAAAGACAAAATACATCGTTTCGGAGAGAAAGAATCTCGCGAACCCCGCGGAACAACGAGCCTCGGGGCTACCAAAATAGCCGCACAGAGCAAAATCGAAGTTTAATCAGGCGAGAAAGAGTCTCTGCAGCGCAACTTCTGCGTCATGTATCGCAATTATATATCGAATGAGCCGTTCTCTCTCTCTCGGTAAGCGTCTATGTGTATGTGTGTACATTTTGTTCGGACCGAGACAGAGATATGAAGGTGGAATGGAGAGAGTGAGAGAGAGAGAGCGAGAGGGAGAGAGCGGAGATTGAGTTGAAGCCATTACTCTCTGTGCTCGTAACGTTCAACTGCAGGCTGTTTGCGAGCCTGCGTTTCATAGGCTGCCAGATGCTACGTGGCCCCGACATATCAACGCGAGAAAGAGAGAGAGAGAGAGAGAGGGCTAGCTATATTACGGTATGTGTCTGTGTGTTTGTATGAATGTGAGCACAGGTACAGCGTAGCGCCCACTTTGGCCTATACGTCGCTCGCCGAAATCCCGTATTATATTCATTGTTGAATTACAGGCGCGAAAGAGCCGAGTATATATGGCATACGAGAAGGAGGGATATAGACAAGTGGCGCTTATGATTTCTATGTTTCGACAATTCGCCGAGCTCCTCCTGCCGCAACCCAACCCTTTTTCGATGCCACATTTTCGCTTTCGCTAAAGCTCCCATTTTGCGGGTACACCATAATATAGACTGCATTATTAGAATCGGTGCTAAATCTTTTGTAATTTATTTCACACGTTTATGAGGAAAAAAAATGTTGAGTGAGTACAACCTGTTATCTTCTGAAAATACTGGTTCTTGACATACTTAAATAAAGCTGATCTTCTTATGTTTAACTCAATATTATATATAGTTCTCTTGATCCGCAGCGATTAACAAACTTTAATAAAGGTCGATACAATGAAGATGTACACTGCTGAAAAGTGCCTATTGAGCTTTCAATTTTTGTTTCATAACTCCATAAGATTAATATTTATCTATCGCTAGAATTAGCTTGAGCTCCCAAAAACCGCAGATTTATCTGTGCTAAAATTTTAATCTTCATCAGAACCGTTTATGCCATTACCGATAAGAATTCTTCAGACATTCATGAAACATTGCGACCAATGGTTATGCTTTCGGTGCGAAGTATGAAAAGGAATCGATAACTTAATTGCTCTTGGTTATTACAGTGAAGTTCGTGAATTTCGAAGCTATATGACGACTATATACATCGCTCACTGAGAGTACAAGATTGTTAAGACTAACTTCTTGAAACTGCATTAAGAGTTTTGATCAAATAATAGTCATCTTACGAGTGGCCTTAAATGGCTCAAAGGGATCGTACCTGGTACCAATAATTTCAGGAATATCTGTAACACCGCTATAACTTGCATTCTTCAACTATATCAATTGAAGTTCCTTTTTCTTAATTTTCAGCAGAATTTCTAGGAATAATTAAAACAAGTTTAATTGTGACATTGGCAGAAAACTGTGTTTATCGATAATTACGATGAGATATCATTTTAAACGTCTTATGAAAATTCTTGATGACAGATATCTGTAAACACTTTTAAAGCACCTGTTGTAAAAGTAAATTGAAGTATATGAAAAATATTTCAACAACTAACCAATAATTTTCGGTATTGAATCTATCGAGACAAACATAAAATTATTTTATTTCATTTTTTAAAAGTGAACTACTGTAGTTTATTATTTGAAATGAATTTCATGTTTCCTAATAAATAATTAAGAAAAATACTCATCGGCATTATTCAATTTCAAAAGCACTTTACACAACTTGCTGGATTTACTAATTTAGAAGCTGTAAATGGATCTTTTTCTTTCATAGCGCTTTTGATTGAAATTAGTAAATGGGATTGACTTTTTCCTTTTCATCTATTTTTATCAACGATAAAATTAACTACTTTTACCAAATAACACGCATATCGTGGCTAGCATAAAATGTTATTCTTAACTTGAAATTGTTTCAAGCCTGTAAGATCATACCTGTAATAAGTCGAATAAAAATTTCAACATGATTTATTGATGATTTTTTATCATGTTTTCACCAGACTAAAAAAAGGCATTTCTTTTCATTAATAAGGTAATTTTAATGAAAAACAAATTCACGAAAGTATATATATATATATAGGTACTCACTAACAGATCTTTTACAAGCACCGTATAGAAACTCGGGACCCCCCGGTAACTGAGTGCATGACTATAATTGACCGGTTTTTCCCCATCGCCGCTCCCTGTCCCGCTTAATCTCGAGCAAAACTATCAGAACAGCGGAAGTATAAGAGGGATAGAAAACTCGAGAATGCATCGCCGCTGCCGCCACCGCCACCAACGTCTAAGAGTGCACTTTATCGAGCTACCTCGAGACCTTCTTGAACCCTCCTCTCCTTCTTATACCTTCCCGCGCCTCTTGTCTCCTCCTCCTCCTCTTCTTCCGTCGCCTAACATCAATATCGAAGCGAGATCAGAACTTAAAGCAATTGCGCACTGATACAACAAAGGGCATCGTCTAACATGGTTATACGTCCAGTCGAGCCAAACTCCATTTTGACCTGGGTTATATTCCATCTCGCGTCGCAAGACGAGAAATGGCCTTGTACTTTTCTATCTCTTCGGTCGTTAAAATTTCTATTTTCTATGTCCTCTGATTTTTTGCTCGCTTTTTACTTCTTCTTTTTAGCGTCTCGGAAATGTCAGTGAGAGGTTAGCTGTGGGCTCAGCTATTAAATTTTTTAGATTATCTTTAGATAAGGGATAGGATGGCGCATAATAAGATTGTTCTGGAGCCATTAATACATCAGTGACTGCAGACTATTCGATTCGATTAGGTGTGACCTGTTCCCAGCTTTCGCATCGCATATAATAATTTAACATATAGTAACTCTAACACATAAATTCATTCTATCTAATAATAGACAGATTTAGTTATGTTCATCATATTTAAAATATCTTTAGTCTTTGACATACTTATTCAGAAATTCGTCCTTTCATTTATTTCATATATATTTTTTCATGAACATTGAATAAGTTTATCATATTATAATACCTTTAGTCTTTGGCATACTTATTCAGAAATTCGTCCTTTCACTTATTTTATACATATTTTTTCATAAACATTGAATTTATTCGAAAAAATCATCTATTTCATTGAACATTTTAAAGCTATATAGCTTTAAAAAAGATAAGATAAATTTTTTTATTCATATTAGGGTGATATAAAACTGAAAAAAGATACCATTTTATATAATTATATATAATTATAATTAACGTTAGCTATCTTTTTACTTATTATATGTTCATTTACATAAAATGTACATAATATAAAAGATCAACCGTTTCTTAGATAAATTAACCATTTATTATGCCTCACAGTATAATATAAACGTATAAGCATCTTAACAAATTACAAATGTACTTCTTATAAGCTTTATATTGTACAAAATACTACAGCTAACAATACATTTTTGTCTTATGTACTGTTTGATCAGGCTACGAAGGATCTCGCACGAGTCTACGAGCAGTAAATTTGATCTCCTTCCCAGCCTTCCCCCCTAACTGTCTCCTGCTTCGCCCCGTTTTATTCTCACACTCTATCAATACCGGCGTAATCTAATTTACCGGTAAATAGTGCCCCGCCGTTCCCTAGATATAACAATGGCATCGTCTTCCTCGCTGTCCAATAACGCGCTCCAGTCATCGCAAGGTTAACGCCGGCAAGCCAGACAGCTTGGACTTAGTTGCTTTATCCATTGACACGCCTCATCTTTGCTCTACCGCGTGTTCAATCTCATGTCACCCCGCAGGTGGACCTTATTAAGACCCGGAGCTCCCATACCAATTTTCAAAATAGATACATATATGTACATATCGCGTCTTCACTTGTTTACTCTTTCAAACTAAAGAAATGGTTGAGTAGCTTTAGTATACAAGCGGATAATTAATAAGCTTAAGTAAAACCACTTTTGTACATTTAGAATTTAAGAATAGCATTTCTTTATAGTTATAAGTATATATTTATGTATAACGCCTTGTTCCAGGACTATCCTGGAAACCCCGTATGTTAACGTTGGTTTCCAGGACAGTAATTTTTTTTTGTTTGTTTCATAAAAAAACAACAATTTATATATTTTATGATGATTATTTCTTTAGTAATATAAAAACAAGTGCTACAGGTAAATAACATCGGGACGTAGGATTGTGGGGTTTCCATTTATTATTATGTTGAAGCCATTAAGGCCTAAGGAGAAGCCCCTAAGGATAGGATTCCAGAAACTGTCTTATTTGGTACGAAACGTTAAAACATGCTTAAACGTGAAAAAAAAACCTACCAAATTACAGAAATGTTCCAATTGTTTTCATTTTCAGGTTGCTATATTGGTTCCGCAATAGCAAATTTCGAAAATATAGTGACCCAAGAAACTCCCATTACGAGTTTTCATTGAAATCAATTAATACTTCAATTTTTCTATCCGGCATATTGGGGCGCCATTTTGAAATTTGACGTTAGACAACCAGTTTTACGATACATTTTGCATGGGAATGATATTTTGTCATAAATTTATCATTTTTAAAAAGGTAGTTCATGATTTAGTTGATTTTTCTGCCAAATTACAGAAACATATAATATATTAAAAGAATCTTTAAAACCAAACCTGTGCTCTTTTGCACTAACAATAAGTAGCTTTTATACTCAATTACGAAATTTCAATTACTAAAAGCGCCGGAATATGTTAACCCATTAACGCCGAGGTGATCAGAATTTTTACTAACTTTTCAACGTGTTTATTTATTATGTTATCGGACCAAAAAAATAATGTAATACCTCTATTCCTACGCAAAATTTGATGCTCTTTCAGAACCTGAGCTCGAAATTTCGATTAGACACCGAGAAAAAAAAATATGGCCGATTGAAACGTTAAAAACGTGAAAATTTTCGAAAAAAAAATTTTTTCGCATTTTTTTTCACAATGATACCGCAAAGGTATCAACTTTTTACTATGATCAGAGGTGATCATGGTACTCAAACATTAAGAGGAATTTTTTTCAGAAAAATTCATCGACGTG
>UELV01094252.1:9921-22751 GCA_900490015.1 Megastigmus stigmatizans | reverse complement strand
AACTAAAACAACCTTGAAACCCAAGCCTCGTGGACTTCTCTCATGAAAAGTAATATCTGAATTGCACGTTTTGCACTTCACGTGCTGTGTAATCACAGATAATATAGCTAACAGATTCACAATTCTGTAGCTTGATCCATAGTTAACATCAAAATCATCGTCGGACGATTTCAATTTTTTTGCTGACGCACTGACACCTTGAGAATCACTCTCCGCTTCAAATCTATTCATAGGGCGTCTTTTCGAGATACTACTTCGTCGCCGTGTTTTGTAATTGGTTTTTGAACCTTTTTTTGTATCATACACTTTCTTGTCACTCATTTTTATATCAAAACTCAAATTTAAACGAAAAACAATTCAAGTATCGAGAACGATTTGAGAACTATACAACACAAACAGCGTGGCTTTCTGTATCAAAACATACGCTATACTAACGTACTTTGCTTCGAAAGTCACGTGACTGACCCAAGAATACAAGAGAGGACATCTATCATGGCATCCTACAAGTTGGCGAACAATAGGTGAGCCGTAAGGCCGCAGGTATATAAATCGCTAGCTAGTAATCGATTGTCCGTTTCGGAGCAGCTGGAGACGCTCGGTAAATACTTCGAAATTTCAATGAAAAAAATTTTTTTCCTGGATGGGAGTTTTTGTTTCCTATTTTTAAAGGTTCAGAGCATATTTTAAGCTAATAAAAAAAATCGATTTTTCAAAATTTCTACAGTAGTGTTACCCCTTAAGGCATATAAACTCAAATGATATATTTCCAAATAATCGTTTTTTTTTTTATTCAATAGGTTAGTTACTTAATTGTAGATGAAATGCATCATGAGCATCCGGAGTTAATTCGGGATCAATATTGGGATGAAGTTTTCCCAACAGAACTACCTTATACGGCTGCTGCAGAACCCTTCAGAGAGGAGCACCCGGAGCCGTCTACTGCTGGTATTCAACTTTCAGCTGCGCAGCAGGAATTGCAACCATCGTCTGTTCGAATTGACGAAATGGAAAAAGAATATCGGCAAAAGTATCCAAATGATGCGAATGACGATGCCATATCAGGGATTCATTTTGTGGCGAGTGGTGGTAAAATGTCAAGGTATTATTTCTTGCAGTACAATTCTAGACACATATTTTAGATGTTATTCCACTGGTATATAAACCATTTATGCTAACTTAGGAGCTTTCTTTTAACTCGCTCTCTCTCTCTCTCTCTCACACACACACACACACACACACACACACACACATCAAAGTTGTGATATAGCTTTCTGGATCCACACTTGTTTTATTCGAACGAAAGAGGGAGAGACTTAAAGAGCATTTTCATACCAGTAAAAATTACTCGAATTTATGCAAAATGGTGACGGCGTATTGCATTTTTTCAGTCATAAAATACAATATTTTAAAATTTTTTTTAACTGGACTTAATTTTTTAAATACGTTGCTCGAAGAGTTTCTCGTTTCTAACAAAATATAGGGCAAATAGCCTAATTTTAGACTGTATTCTCCAATTACAGACGTTTATAAATTATCACATGATTACAATTCCACTTTTTGCACAGTTTAAGTGTAGAAAATACTGATATATAATATTAAATAGGCTTTAATAAATTTTAAAACAATTATACGTCATTTTTTCGCATTTTGGTCATTACATGGTAAGTGTATAAGTGAAGGGGCTTCCCTAGTCATACATAAAGATAACTTAATGCATCTTATCAAAACTGAATACTAAAACTAAGAAATTATTTTTACAGAAGTGGAAGCCGAGTGAGCACTCGAGATAGGGCTATAAGTGGTGGATCGACTCCCAGTAATATTGGCGGTTCACTCACAAGAATTAATAGTGTTACTAATGTACTCAAGAGAATATTTAGTAAGGAGGATAGACCGGACGGAAGTGGTACGAAGACACCAGGTAGACTTCCGAATTCCGTTTCTACCGCTTCTTTAAGAATACCAGGTGAGAGCTACGTACTTTAAATTTACAATTCGTCATCGAGAGAATATGCATATTAAATTTTCTTGGCGGGACGTAAAGACATAAAACCACCATCAATCGTTTGCAATTTAATTGTAGGTTACCTAGGTATAAGGATAACTATAATTGCCAATATACAATTATTTATTTTTATGGCTCTGTATAGGGGCCACCGACGTGTTTATATTATAAATACATATGTTTGCGTGTTACTAAAGATATAATCTCTCTGATTAGATAATAAGTGATTGCCTATATAAAAATATACGAAAATCCCTAATTACCCGACCCCAATATTGTCTGCCTGCGACGCTTCCGTTTTTGTGCGCCATGTACCGTGCACCGTGTACCATGTGCAACCGGTTGGGGGTCTGGGTCGTCGGAAAACTCATCGTGTACCATTTAACAATCCAAAAAATGCATATCTTAAGCGCTGTGCATGCGCAGATTGTTTTTGCATTTATAATTCACGTTGATAATAAAATAATTGTAGCTCTATACCTAATTACTGCAAATTTCGTAATTACCATTATATCTACGTAACCTACAATTAAATTGCAAACGACTAAAATAAATTAGTTCTAATTTATGAAAATTCGTTCAGTAGATCCTTAGATCTAGGCGTTAGCATACATACACACATAGAAAAATACATGCACACACTCACATTCATACAGATATTTTTCAAAAACATTAAAATCTGATACAAAAAACATCAAAACACATTTCTAACATGTTATTAGAAAATAGAAAAACTTTTTGTTTTACTATTACAAAGCTTCCAATAGGAGCAAGAAAAATACTCGTACTAATGTAAAATAAAGATATCATTGTACTTCCTTGAATCATAATCTATATCTTTTGCAAAACTTCAGTCGAATATTTAAAGACTACTGTAAATGGCATTTCCTCATAAATTCTATGTCCAAATGGACGATCCGAACACTGTGGAAATGTCATTAAATATTATAAGTAGCCTTAATTTAATATTATAATTATTCTTTAAATATTTATCTGAAAATTTACAAAATTTTAGATTATGATCTAAGAAAGTGCAATAATGTCTTCATTTTCCATAAATCCAAGTAGTTTTTTTACTAGAATTAAAATACTCTAATGTCGGTCAATCGGTAAATATTGAGTTTTAAAATGTTTCATTGAATTTTTGAAAATTCCGTAATGATTATTTCCTAAGAAAGTGCTATTTAAATTTTAAGCAGGAGGTGGTTCCATGAGAATAGGTGTAATTGAAGAAGTAGACGAGCAAATGACAATGACATCGATGCGACCGGAAAGTCGTCCACATATACAAAGTATATTTCCTCAGGGGCCGCCACCTGCAAGTGCACCCGTTGACGTTCCTGGATCGATATCTATGTCGCACAACGGAGATATATTTTCTTCCAGTGCTCCAATACCTATTTTAAGTGGTTCAGGCGATAGTACGGGAACTGCTACAGGTGCTAATGCAACGCGATACCATGCCACAAGGTATATAAATAACACATGAAATTAACATTTATTTACATAATTATTGCTAAATAGTTTGATAATTTGATGTATCATACTCAAATATGAGTATTGCATTAAATAAAGCAATAACAGAATGTCGAGATATCCTGGATATCCGAGAAATCCTTGAAATATCCTCAACGTTCTGCGTCATTGAGAATATGTTCAGCAGTGTATGTTATCTGCATTTTCCTGGAATTTTCCTTACAGAATCCAGAAAAATTAAATTTATAGAGTAGATTTCAAGAAATATTTTCAAAACGTTTGTATGTCCGACAAAACTGGGCTAAAATATTACTTGAAAGGTTTTTCAAATATTTCAACGAAACTTTTAATAAAAGGTTTGAGAAATTTTGAGAAAATATTGTACTGAAACTGTTTTCAGGCTTCCGAATACTTTGTGAAATGTACTCATAAAAAGGTTTATAGCTTAAATTATATTAGTACTCTTAGCGCATGGTGCCGAAGTAACCGCTAAGTACTAAGAATTACATATACTAAGAATTACTCGCGGCGCTCGTGCTGTGTAATTCTTAGTATATGTGCTATTTAAAGATAACAAAAACGCTCGTATTTTTTGATCTATTGAAAATTTTGACTTGAAACTGTATCAAAGCCTTTTTTAGCACTTACTACATAATACTGTGCATTAAATATTTTGAAACTCTAAAATTCATAGCACACTTTTATTGTTTGAAAGAAAAATATATAACATTAAAAACAAGTTTTTGTTTTTTATTTTTTATTGCTATTATGAAATATTTTTTGAAGTATTCAAGAATATTCATTCAAAATTTTGAATCTTTTCGTTCATATCCTTTCGAGTAATGGCGAGTTGAAGTCAAAAGAAATTGCGTAAATTTGTTTCAATCGTGCTAGCCTTGGTTACGGGTAGTAACTATAGTATTTATATACACATTTTCCATCCACTAGCTCATACAGATTTACAGAATCTAATGAATATTCTATAAGCATTCGTAGTACAGTTAGTACCAGTTTTTTTTATATAAATTTTCCTAATATAAATGGATTGCGGGACTATAAGTGTCTGAATTATTTTTGAAAAAATCTTTTTTGCAATCATTAAAATCTACTTAAAGTAAACATAAAGAATCTTTATAATTTTAACGAGGTGCTGCCAGACAGTTTTTTTTTTTTTTGAAAAATTATCTTACATACGCATACGGGTGCAAAATCGGCCTTTGCGCACGTTGTATTGAAAAATATTGTATCTCCAGGATATCTCCTTCCCCTACTAGTTGCGTAATGTACTGTTGCGTAATTATTCATTGTAAAAGTAAGGATTCAGTAAATATACTATTAGTTTAACAAATAAACTGACACAACAACTTACTATTTCCTATGATTGTCTTCATTCTTTAACTAAAATATGATTCATTGCATATATGGAAAAAATCTGTTGTGCTCGGCTGATTTTTCGGTAAAGATTTTCTTGTGAATTATCCCAACTTCTCGGTGCTCGGCTGTTTGAACCTATGGTCGTAAGTAGCTGAGAAGGGAAGGTCATCCAGTTGCTAGAGAGTCTATATCGAAAAAAGCAATACCTATAACTCTTGCAAATACTAGTCGCGTTCGTTCGCGATACCCAAATTGATAAAACTTTATGCTTCTATTCCATGGAAAAGATTTGAAGGAAAATTAAATACGCATTTCATGTAAAAAGAGACACAGTTAAGTATTTATAAACCAAATGAAAGTCTTAACTTGTTAATTTATCTAAGAGCATATCGACGGTTCTTATGAAAATTAGTACTCTTCAATTTTCTAACGAATAATATCGTTTGGTTTTGCCGCGAAGACTAGCGTGATTTGTATTTCGCCGCGAAGACTAGCAAATGACTTTGCCAAAATTTTCGAAAAAAAAATGCGTGATTTTGTAGGATTTTTTTTTTTAAAACTTGATACTTTAAGTTTGAAATAATTTTGCCCGATTGTTGCAATACTGATAGAACGTGGCTTAAATAACTACCTATCCTTTGATGCCTCATTGGAATTTTTCAATTTAATTTATTAGAAGCGAAGATATTGCACTACCAATGTCATGCGTTATACGTATGCATGAGAGCAGTCTGCTTCACTATTTACTATATAATTAGGAACTTGCTAAAACGTGATTTTCGCTTGACTGATACCATCGTCCTCAGCAAAGTGCATTGATCTATACCAAAATTCTTGCTCAGAACTTCTCCCTAAGCGATTTTTCTAATACTAACGTATATACGTGATTTATGTAAATGTGAAAACTTTCAGAACACAGATGTCGGTTCCATTAGCACATGGGAGCGGAGGTTTCGATTCTTCTGCTTTTGTTAGAGACAATACTGGTGGAAGTATACGTAGCTTATCTTCGATCAGCAGTGTAGATGACGAATTTACAAAGCTCAAAACGGAGCGAGAGAAACAACGAAGAGAAAAAGTTTTGCAAAAACTAAGTAGAAGTGTTAGTAATCGAGCCACTGGTGAACCATCGTCAACCGATATGAATGATACGGAAATACTCCTCAGTGAATTAGCCAGCACTTCTAGACGCCATCTGCATCCAAGCGATTGCGACGATAAGGAACCTCGTGAGCCAGAAATAACTTAATTCTTTGATAAAAAAATTAATATACGTTCGGCTAGTTATTTCCTATAACCCATTTTCCTTTTTATCGTCCTAACTAATATATATGGTTTACTATGCGCTTAAATTTTATTACTAACACTTTATATATTTTTTATTTTATTCCATTAAATTTAAGAATATTTGGATACTGTGAAGAGCATTTAAAATATATTATTTGATTTGTTGTGGAAAATTCAGCACAAAGAAGAATATTATAAAAATCTAAAGCTCGTAATCATCGATATTCATTCATACTTATATAAGTCCATAAAATTAATTAAATATTTTGGACGATTGAACGCTGGTTGTTATTTCATCACATTATCATGGTGATTGACGCGCTTTATAATTGATCTTTACAAGTTTGCTAAAAATTATAATTTATTTGAATATTCCTCATAGTGTTGTATAGTAGTTTGTTTTGATAAATGAAAGCGATAGAATGATTGAGAGTGAAAATAAAATACAAAGCTCCCTTTTTGAGGAAGCAAAATCCTGTAAGATTGCTAACTTTTATTCATATAATATGCCTTAATCTCTTGAACAGCTGATAGAGGGAAATTTTCATTTGTTACGATTAAATATATGATTGCTTATAAATAATTATTGGATACAATTTTAATAAATGTTTGGAAAATGCTAGGCCGCATGTCATGTTGTATAGTTTTTAAGTAAATCTGGGTTTAAGAATTAAGTAGAAAAAGATGGAATTAAGTTGTTGAATAATTACATATATTTAAGTGTAACTAAACAGTCTTGACCGAAAACCATGAATAATATATATATATATAAAATTAAATATTGCTTTAACTACAGATATATAAATTAACATTGAGACTGAGTATATGAAATCATTGAGTAAACGTACCAAAACTCATGTAAACTCGCTAAGAATTAAGGAAATATTGCTATTTACATTGTTTTCATATTGTTAACTTTTTTGTGGTCTATATTGAGCTTATGATAACTTTTAACCTGCACAAGAAAAGAAGTTTTGAGATTATTGTACAAAACCTCCAAAGAACTGAAAAATGTAAGTGGTTCCTACAGGACCCCGACGACACTAACGGGTTAAGAAATTTATTTAGGTAAAAATCAGCGAAATATTTGTTTTACGCAGTTTAAACAATTAAAAATAAACACTTACCTCTTGCAAAAATTTGTTACTTTTTGTTAGTAGAATGGGACTACACTTCAATTGTTTACCCGAACGAATATATGACCATTATATCTATTTTCAATCTCTGCTATTAGATTTTTTACATGATTATCGTTTTAACTTTTTATGAATTTTATCCACCATTCGTTGAAATTACTTGACATCCCAGTGTGCTTATCTGTGTTTTGTACATACAACCTTTAGGATTTGTTGTCTGCTGCAAATGACTAATAACAAAAATTAGATTCTGCATAAAGTACATTAAAAAAATGAATTGTTATCGACGCGAAATTATCGAATTATTTTCTATATTTCTCGAATAGAATTTAATATAGATTTATATACCATTTAAAACCACTAAAATAGTATAGAAAGTTTTTGGTAGAATTTTTTAAAATTTATTTATCACTTATTTCGAGTGCAACTTTTTCGGATTAAATGATTGCTGATCACTTTAGAAACGGAGAATACACGGTATACAACAATTGTCTCGAATGTAGCATTTAAAATTTGGGTTTCAATAAGCACCTTCGATTTTATGGGAGTAATTGAGTATTCTTTAACTTGAAAATAACAACCCAATCAGATTTTAATTCTTGAGTTTTTCAAAAAAATATACATAAAACAATTCTTCGCCATCATTTAAATCGACCTTTGAGGAAATTGTAGAAAATAAAAGTTAAGGGAGAACCTGTTTTATAGGATTGAAAATTGCATGACATTGCGGAATTTCTATTTCTTTACTGCAAATATTAGCAATTTTATTATAATGTTTGAACAATTTTTTTGTGGTTAAAACTGGAAAAAAAAGTTTTACATCAAAAATACGCCGAAATAGGTCTTTGTATATACCACTACGCTTACGACCGCCGTCCACTGCGTACACAAGATAGCAGTCATTTCTCTTTATCTGAAACATATTAACAAAATAATTTTTAAACCTTGTTAATTTAACCCCTGTGTGAACTAATAAAAACATCAAAAAGTCACCATTTAAATTAAAAAAAAAAAGATCGATGAACTCACTACGCTTCCGAACGACAACGCAGGCTCACAACGTGAATAAAATATCCTGCACTTTAGATTTAGCTATAGACTATTTTTATATGAACTACTGAAATTGACTCTGCCACAGAATTGATTCATCACGTTAGGATTTCGAGATATTTTATACTTTTTGGAGGGTGTGTCGAGTATTATATAATACTACTTACTACTACCGAACTATAATACTATACTACTTACCGAAGCAATTAGCAAAATTTTTTCGTTTCGTAATTTAAGATATCTTGAAATTCTTCTATAATCTCTCAAAATCATGACCAATTTTGATGTCCGATTCGAATTCTATGATTCACTATAAATATAAGGATAGTCTAGTCAGATCTCAAGTAGAGGATACTCATATTTTGTGCCTGTATAATTTATGGGTACAAACGTTGAACTATGTTATACCGATAATGTAAACTTCTTAATTCATATTACTCAGAAACTTTGTAGCATTCTAGTTTAGGTCAAGACTGTCACAACTTAAATATATTTAGATTTATTGATGCATTTTCTTCTTATACAAATTCAATACAATACTATTTAACGTGACTGGATAAATAAATAATTGCCTAAGTCCAGTGAATAATTCGATCTGTAATATTTGAAAGTATTTGAATAACAGCTAATGTAAGTGATCTACGCAATGGTTGTATCCTCTTTTTTGAGTATAGTTTTTCTACTACCTAAAAATGTGTTGGCCATAATAATCATGTAAATATAAAATTAAAAAATTATTTATTACAATGGTGCGGATAGTACCAATAATAGGGGTGTAAATAACTTTGAATGTGACATTCGCTTACAATAATCATCGATAAAAAGAACATTGCAATTTGTTCAGTAGTCTTTATAATGGCACAAAATTAATCAAACAAAGTATAACTACATATACCTATATAGCTTTTAAAATATAGTATTTTGTTGCCATGAGTGGACGTTTAATAGTGCCTCTTATTGACTCATACACCTCAATTCGGAATAAACGAAATAAATATAATGTTAAAGTTTAAAAGTCACTTTTTATAATGAGCGCACACATCGTGTTTTCAAACATGACAATAAAATTAAAATTATTTGTATTTTGAAGAAATTCACATGTAAAGAACATTTGTATATATAATTTCTGTAAAAATGGTTTAATTCTAGCTTTTACTACAAGTGGAAATATTTTTGTAAAAATTTACAATTAATTGTTTCATTTTATATAATTATGATATTAGAAGAATTTGATACTTTTCTAATGTTATCTTTATTCCAAAATCGATATTTTCTTAGATAATCTTTGTTTGGTAAGAATATACTAAAATAGATATTCTACCACTGCCTTATTACACTAGATACAAAACTAGGGTATGGCAGTTGAGGGTCCGGTTGCAATAACCTGCTTAGCGCTCGAAAACACGTAGAAGAATTGTCCAAGTGACCGAATTTTCAAAATTGTCAACTTAATTTAAAAATAATACAGTGTTGAAAACGGAGAGACAAATTTTTACTCCAAAGAAATACTTTTTATTCGATTTCATTTTCTAGATAAAACATTGAAAACTGAATATTTTATTCAACCATTCTCGATTGGTAATAAAAACATAAATAGCCCAAAATCGCTAATAATTCATCGAAATTCTTGGAAATTTTGTAGATACACGCAGAATACTCAAACGATAGCTATAGATTAATAAAAAATGCAGAAAACCAATTGTTCTTAATAATTAGATATTTGATGTAAATAAATGGGGGCAGTAATTACGATTTTATAAATTAACGAAAAACAGTGTCAAGAGAAGCTCAAGCTACGAAAAGCTCTCAGAGAGACATTTGTTCCTTCACACTTTAACAAGTTTTATATCGATTAGATTAAAAATGGCTAAAATAGAATGTTTTTAGCAAGGATGCACGCTAGCGACAACGGTCGCCACATACAACGAAATCCGAACCCACGACATGCCGCTAGTGAAAAACAAATAAAATAATATCTTTGGAGGGGGGTGGGGGGTTTGTCTGTTCATTCGCTATACCGTATAGTATTTTTTTTTTAAATTGAGATGACCATTTTGAAAATTCGGGGTTTATTGCATCCGACCCTTTAATTTGACAATTTGATTTGGGTTCGACAAAACAAACCTATAAAAGTTTGTTAAAAATATAGTACATTAATTAAAATACCTTTAGAAACATGAAAAAGTAATAAGAACAAGTGTAAGTTGCTAAGTTTGAAAATCGTTTGCTTGATGGCTACAGCAAACGGGAAATTGACCATATTTTTTTTTATTAGTTATCAAATACTGATAATTTCAGAGAAAATTTTTCCAAGACAAAAATCTTCTTTTCTTGTAAAATTTTAATTTATACTAAGATTTCAAGTTTCATTGAGGATTCATTATTATTCGGATAAAGATGTGGTCAAATATGAATTTATTATATACATTAAAGAATTATTGATAAATTTTAATATGGTTTAATATTTTATTCATTTTGTTTTTAATTATTTCCATTACTAATGATACATGCTTGTATTATTGAGAAGAACTAATTGTTTTTACTTAGGTAACTATTTCATAATATTATTAGTTATATATTTATAGCATTAGTATCATTTTCAAAATAAAAACAAATCTTTTTACAGAAGTATTTCCATTATGAAATGCGATATATAAGACTTTTAACTCGTTGCGAAGATGCACATTCCGACACCTTTATAAAGTCTTATAAATTTAAAGAAAATGTATGTCGACATCGGACAATTTTACATATTTAACGCTTATGCATATTGTTAGAATTTTACATAATTATTAAGTAATAAGTATTACATTCCTGAAAAATGCTTAGCGTACAATGAATGACAAAATTTCAATGAATTTTTAAAAATCCTTGTTCTAAAAACAGTATTATAATTATTAATAAATATTATGTTACCGTTTTCATGTGTTTTCTATTTTAAAATTATTATATAATTTATTTATTATCCTATTTTAGTAATTTCTACAATGCGCTCATCGTTATCCAAATCTTTGTATACGTGATCAAATCTTAATGTTGATAAGTATTGACTTTCTGTTAGATCCTTAATTTTATTTGGTTGAGTTGGAAAAACTTCGAGTAAAAGTATACCGTTGTCATTTAAAGTTCTTGAAGCATATAAGAGTAGAGGTTTGATAATTTTTAATCCATCCTCTCCACCATCGCGTGCACCAATATCTTCAAACCTGAAAATAATACGAGTTTTAAATACATAAAAGTTAGAGTACGAACACGTAGTTAATAAATACGATAAAAATTTACAAATTATGTAATAGAACCTCTAGCAACTTAGTTTACTAGTCAAATAGAAGTATTTATCGTTTATTCAGTAAGCAAGTATTACATAAATTATGATGACGAGTTTCTTATTATGATTCATTTAATTTCGTTGGATTACTTTGATGGAAGATGTCTATGCTGTCGATAGGCGACATAACAAGTAACTATGTGATCCATAACTCAGATTTTTAATAAAACTATAGCTGTATATCTAAGTGCGCTGTGCGCACTTTACATTGTTGTCAAAATCATTTTTAATATGCGCAATTGATTAATCGCCTTGTGCCTATGGCGCCTATTCTTTAAAATAAGCAAGATCGGCATGCAGAATCAATTATAAGGTATGTATTAATTAAATAATTCAATTCCAAACTCAAACCATTTTATAGCGCAAGTCTTTAGCTTTTATTTTCATGGACGCGGATTCATTCCAATTGCTTTGGTCAAAAGTTATAAGAAAAATTAATTTTAGCTTGAGTTTTTAGTTTTATAGTTCTACTTTATCTGACAAGTAAGGTAATATTACCTTACTTGTCAAATAATGACAAGCAACGCTAGTACGCACGGCGAATAGAGAAAACGCAATACCCCCAATCATTGTTCTTGTATGCATCAAAGTATAAAATATTATAGAAATAAATAGACCATTTTATAAAGGCTGGAAGGATTTCATCGGATTGGCTATATACCATTCGATAGATCACGAAATTCATATTGTATAATATTAGTAAGGGAACGAGAAGGCTTCAAAATATAAATCTTTAATATTTAAAAGATTAAGTCAAAACTCCGTCAAAAGGTGATGTATAATAACGTATAGTAACGTTTTGTCGCATCAAATTTAGCAAGTTATACCGTAAAATATTTACAAATAGAGAATTGCATGAAAGTAGCAAATGATGTTTGAATAATAATTAAATTCACCAAATCTGATGAATTTATTTTATAAATTTTGAGGCGAGTTATCGTGTAAAAATTAAAAATATTGTAAATTAAAGTTGGGGTATTTACGGGTATTTAACATTAGCCCTTATGAGACAGGCTCTCATTACTGGAAAACTAGATTTTAATAGATTGATATCTCAGCTTTTCAAAAAAATAAACGTTATTATAAGTTATCGTGTAAAATTAAAAGATATTTGCTATCAAAGCAAGCAAAATCTTGTTTTTACGGGTGAATTTAGGAAGCGATTGAGCTGAAC
>UELV01094251.1:0-16386 GCA_900490015.1 Megastigmus stigmatizans | reverse complement strand
GAGATCTCTCGCGAACAATCTGTTTTACCTCTAATAATAAAACTCCTTTCTTTTTAGTCGTTCGCTAACGCGATTATATTGGCATTGTAAGAGTCTGCGTGGCGGTATGGCTCTTGTATTCCCTCTTTTCTTGAAAGCGCGTCTCTGTTATGTCGTTACGGAAATAGG
Source organism: Megastigmus stigmatizans (assembly GCA_900490015.1). Lineage (NCBI taxonomy): Eukaryota > Metazoa > Arthropoda > Insecta > Hymenoptera > Megastigmidae > Megastigmus > Megastigmus stigmatizans. The sequence goes on along the minus strand of UELV01094251.1, from coordinate 16,218 downwards.
AATCGACGATTGTGCGGCATGTCGTCGTCTACTCGAGGAGAGTCCGTTATCGCTGATTTATTTCAAGGGAGTGATGCGGTGGCGCGTGGCACGATAAAAACACGTGGGTGATACCTGGAAAAAAAATGGAATACATCGTGCAGATGGATATTTTCAGAAAATACGGCGTGCTCATCGTCGTCGAAATAATGTTTCTTCGCCATTACCTAGCTTTTCGAAGTTTTCATCCGCTCGTAAATTCATTTTCCGCTCACCGATCTTCGATTCAATTTTCATTTATACTATAGCGCTAGGTATACACGCTTGAAGCTCATTGTCATACTGTATACAGTGGCGGTTTATCGAAGAGATTACCTTGATCTTATCTGATCACAATTAGCTTAAAAATATATTTATAAAATCGATTGACGTTTTAATAGCATTCAATCACCTTGGATAATCCTTTAATTGTATTAATTCTGGTTGACGATACAATTAGTTTATCGAATTTCGCTTACGAGCGCATCGGCGTATAAATACCTTCATTATTTTCTCCCTCTCTCTTTCTTTATCTCACCCTCTTTTTTTTTTAAAATCAATTTCTCACGTACCAAATGAAGCGCGATGCGCGCAATCGTTACCGAACAAAGGAACTGAAAGCAATGTCAAAACGTGTATATTTAGAAGATAGATAATATTCATTTATCTTAACTCTCTCCCATCGAATCTCTGCGCGCTCCTGATGTACATTTCATAATTGAACACAAAGAGCTTTTGCGAGAAAAGGGGAGGGGAAGAAACGAACTGCCAAGGATTGAAGTGTTCATTATCATCCGGAAGAAAGAGCTGGACTCTCATTAAGACAAGCTCAATCACATGTAATAATTTAACGAGACGGAGTTCTTAACATTTGCTCCTCCGTCATTCAAGTAAATTCAATACAAAGTTATTCTCAGAAAAAGGTCGTTTCCTTCATCAAATCAAGTGTACATACCTTCGCCAACGTCAATCGATGCTAACGGTACATCGTTAAAAAAAGAGAAAAGGAAATGGAAATGGGAAAATTCGCAGAACCACATCAGGACGATAAACGATTCCTTATAAAAAAAATATTCGCGTGTCCCGGGAATCCGTCCAGCGTCACGGAATAGTTTTGCGCTTGAAAGGGCACGTAAAAAAGTCACCGCCCGGCCGCGGCCGACGAGCTCAATGTACATTATACATGTGTGTACCTTTTGTCTAGCTCTCTGCCGTAGTACTACAGAAAGCGACTGTCGTTTAACGAGACTCGGACGTGCAAAACGGTGGAAACAATTTGCCAATTTGTACGCGCTCAATTAGGCCATTTGCAGCGGCAGCGTGAGAGAGATAGACACGCATAGAGAGAGATATGAATAAAGACAGAGAGAGAGAGAGAGAGAGAGGCAAGGGGACGAAAATACCGCGCGCGACTCTTAATTCGATTCCGCCAATTAAACAAGACTGGCACATACACACAGACAGACGTATACACGCGTGATAAGAACCGCGAGGACGTTTACCGTTCATGTATCTTTCTCTCTCCCTCTCTCGCGAGGCAGCAATCTTCAGAGGAGCTGGCGACCTTATAACGAACTTGTTCTCGCACATCAGAAACTCCGTCATCTCCGTCACGCACTTGGACGACTCATTTTTTTTCGGTCTCTTTTTTCATCGCGAGATTGGCTTTTATTACGCAGCCTTTCTCTCTCTCTTTCTCTCTGATCTCTGTGATTTATATTTTGTTCCTGTATAGTTATGTCAGCCGTGATTTACCGCCTCTATTTCTTATATTGTGTTTGATCATTCTTGATGAAAAAAACAGGTGGATTTTCAGCGCCTGCTCTCTTTGCTCGACGCTTTAATCAGTGCCTCTCTCTCTCTCTCTCTCTCTCTCTCTCTCTCTCTCTCTCTCTCTCTCACTCTCTCTCTGTGTGTGTGCTTTGTTATAGATGCTGGGTATCTCGAGAGATTCCTGGAAATCGCGAAAAGGTATTTATTACTCTGGAGTTTCCGAAACGTAAGTGTGATTCACAAGATAATTGACAACAAAACTACAATCTATATTTTCATTTGTTGCTCATATGATAATATTTTTGTGTTTTCACCAAGCAATTATCTGGAATCGTTACGTGCGCTTTCGTCGAACAAGTTTCATAAGTTAATTAAGACTTTTGGAGAGAAAACAATTTATTACATATTTATGACATAATTTTCGAAAAATAATTTTTAATTGCATGAATATTCAGCTGCGTCTCATAAATTTTAATCAGTCGTATTAAAACAGATTGAAAAATTCGATAGGTAGTGTACAAAAATAATGATTCAACAACAGCCCGTCGTTTATTAACCAATATTATTTCGATGGCTAAATATAAATTAATTGCTCGATCGAACGATAATTAGATAACTATAAGGTTTTCCGCAAACTCCCAACATAAATCTAAGATTGTCGACGATAACCGACACTTTTTACGATATAATATATATAGATCTGCGTTATCATCACGTGTCACCTTAGAAAATAAATAATTTTTATACTTCCGGTTCGATATTCAGCGTTCAATTGTTGAACATATACTTAAACGTAAGACCACCGCCACAGATAAAATATGTCAACGATGTCAGGCGGAAAACAAAGATCTGACTCAAGTAAAACTGCTGTTGCTGCCGGTAGAGAGACAAAGTAATATATATCCGCCCGCGGACTACAATAAATAGTTGACCCATTTTTTTCGCGCTCCGCAATATTTTAGTTACTATAGACTTCCGCGCAGCAGCTACTTTGAAGAGTTTCCCCACTCGGTCATCTCTTTAAAGTTTTCTTCCCCACCCAGCAACAACAGTAGCAGCGGCAGTTGTAGTCGAACTTTTCAGCTTTGAGCTTGCGAGCAGCAGCAGCAGCGCTTTGATATAACGGAGATAGCAACTTTGACCTTATTTTTCATGGCTCCGCCCGCGCCTCTTAAGCCTTTTCACCTACATACACACGATCGCGACGAAGCTATCTCTCGAATTGAATAATTCGACGAATCAATTGCTCGCGTGTTTTATACGTATATAGCGTGTGCACACGAGTCTCACGAGTCGTAAAGATTCCGATCGATTTTTACATTAATTTATATATATGAAAATAATTATGTACGCGTGTTTATCGGTACACTGGGAGATAGGAAAAGGAGCTCTTGACTGTTTTCTTATCGATTCCGAGTTGACCAGGTCTCCAGCGCATACGGATTAGCACGCAGGCGTACGACGATATATTTCTGGTACGAAATGTTACGATTATGGGTATGATGCAATTATTGCCGCCATTGTTTTGACGTTTTTCTTTTCTCTTGGTCGAAGGAAAGAGAACTGCTTGCTGAGATCAGCGACAAGATAAGGTAAAAAAGAAATACAACCGCGATAATAATTTACTTTTATCTCCTCGCGCACTTTAACATTTTTTTTATTCTCTCCTTAACGAACTGTCTCGCAAAACGCTCTTCATAGAATTATACGCTCTGGCTTTTATCATTTCTGTAAGTGAGTTTATCTCAGATTCTAACAAAACAAAAAACAATATTGTTCGATAAACAATGCGGCACGTGTTGCGTGCGAAAATGGAATTTTTTTTGTTTCGATCATACGGTTGCAGAGATTGGACGTTCTCTTTAAATTTTTGCGTACTTAATCTGTGTGAAATTCGTAACATGCAAATACAGTGCATTCTGAAATCATGTCCTATTTTCGGGTTTCATTGGAACTTCTGTGTGTCAATAATTGTTTGCATACAAATACAGTGGCGTTTGAAACTGGATATAATGTGAGGGCAATTAAATTTTGGGAATTTCCATTTTATGGTGGATCGAGAGTAGTACATTACTTTTAGTTAGATCCTTTATACGATCAGCTGGAAACGTTATTATATATGGTTTTAAACGAATCGTGCTTCATTTTTCGAACTTTGTTATAGGATGAGTAACAGGAAAAAACAAAAGTCCCAGTGGATCACGAAACGATCGTTTAAACTTGCAAAATCATATAATATAGAATTTCAGCGCATCAAAGACAGGCGTAGTACAAACAACATCAACAATGAACAGCATTCGAAACAATATCCTATGGATACTAAAAATTCAGTTTCGCGTAACAATGCACAGCATCAAACACTTTAGAATCGATGCTCTTGAAAATAAAACTGCAAAAAAGCTCGTACGTGTATTCGTAGATAACGTTTATAACAAGAGTCACAGTCGACACACACTATACAAAACAACAATTGCACCATAACTCACCTCCAGCATCATTACCTCGCCAAAGCCAATTTCGTTAACAAAATGAACAATCGCTGACGAAAAAAGCCTTACAGTTCATTACGGAGGGACAATCGCTTGTACGACACGCACACACACACACACACGCACGCACGCGCAGAGCTGAGAGGCCGGGGAGTGAAAAAAAGGTCGCGCAGCCGTTTGAGATGAGCCGCGCGTACAGTCGTCAATTGCGTCATACGCATACAGGCTCGTTATGAAACTCGGATGTCGATGGTACACATGCACATCCACTGCAGTGACGAGCCTCGGCGTAAAACGTAAATACGCTGCAGCTTAGAGCGAGAGATTCACAGTGGCAGGCTAAGCCTAGAGGCTGTTCGGCTTATATAGGAATATCGGCTGGGACACATCGCGTATAGCGAATATGCAGTATCGGTCTCCTGCATCGGCCCTCTCTTTCTCTCTCTCTCTCTCTCTCTCTCTCTCTCTCTCTCTCTCTCTCTCTCGATGGTCGGCAAATCGGTCCCTTGATTGCGGTTTGGCACACGGACGATTTCACGTCTGTGGTGCGGTCAACCAGAAACGCGCTCTCTCTCGCTCTCTCTCTCTCTCTCTCTCTCGTTCCCTAGTCGATCATTCGAGACTGACAAGTCACTACTCTGCTAAGCGAGAGAGGATTCACGCATGGACACTTCACATGAGCCCTTTTGGGACGTTGCATGGCACAGAACCATCGTTTTTGGCTCTGGTGCCCTTTGACCTTTTGGACTCCGACGCTAGAGGGCGTCCCCATTTTTGTGATGGATCGACGCAGTGCGGTTTGAGAGGAGTTCAAATAAATGGAGTTCCAATGGATTGGGGATTCATGCTGTGCGATTTTACATGTGTGATATGACGTCTGGAATGGAATAAAATGTATTTTGGGACGAATAAATAAAAGAAAAGAGGAATAAATAGCTTTACATTTTTTTACACTTACCTGATTATTTGAGAGCTAGATAATTCTATTAAATAAATTCTCAATGGTCATAAAGATTCTTACAAGCATTGCATTGGTTGTTTATTGTCTATTTTTAATGAAAATGAATAAACATTACTTCAACCCTTTCTCAATTAACCAAAAAGTGAACAAAAAACAATGGCATTACCTTAATGAACACATATTACTTACCTCGGTAGATAATGTCTCGAAATTTTTCACGGCTACGAGTTTCATACGATAGGTGATCTGAAAGAGAAACCTTTTTTCTTTGATTTCATATATTTTTTATTGTTCAAAAAATTATAAATGCTTCGCAAATAATCATCTTTACTAGTTTTATGCCTCAGTCCCATAAGAGTCCATGAACATTGTAAAAATTTCAAGTGCGAATTTTATTAAAATTTGCACGCAAAGGGGGTTAAAAAGGATACCATAAAAAATATAAATATTAATAATAAATAAATATATTATAGTTAAGTACATGAAAATGTATAAGAGCAACCTCAAAACTAACATAATAACGAATTCAAGTAAAAAAAAATTTAATCTTTTTAGTTGCCAAGCATACAACTTATTTTAATCACTTTGTAGGAGAATGAATAAATAGATGATATTGTTTGTATCATGTACTTAGTTCATTGAAGTCCTCGGCCTCAAACTGAAAAAAATATATCAATGTTAACCACGCCTAAATCAGTTAGAGATACACGGATTTGATATCAGTGATTTTATTCTTTGATTCATAATTAATTAATTAGAAAGCTTGTGTATTAATGTCCCTTTGCAAATTGCATAAGCTACATTATGGATTATTATTTAAATATGTTAAATGAATAAGCGTATTGCGATTGATATTTTTAAAATCAATAAACTTTTGACCAGTCATTATAAAAACCTATTCTAAAAACAATATTTATATGTATAAAAAAATAGAACAGCGAAGGAACTTTTTATTTTGCGCTGCGATGAAACTGATCATAATCTTGTTTGTCCCAGCAATGCAACGAATCAAAATAAATTTATTATCAGCAGAGATGATCAATTATACATGTATGTCATTTTCATAAACAAAAATAGAACTTGCCAATTTAAATGAATACGATCTGAAGATTTTAGAAAATGTTGGCATATTTGCACAAAATAAAACTTTCTTATAATAATATAAATTGGTTTTTCTCGAAATTATTTATTTACATTATTTTTTTACTTCCTAATCCCTTTCCGGAATTGAACATTCCAATTCGAAGAAACAATCGCTGCATCGATTAACTTGATCGATGTATTCCAATTTGCAGAAATAGTTAATATTGGGATATGATGTGTACACCCACTCAACTAAATCCGGTTTTACAAGATTAATCAACCAAAATGCAAAACAATTAATTAGAGTATCTGAGTATTACCAAACGTTGAAAAATCTGTTCGGAAAGAATACTCGAGCTAACATGGCCTATATATAATAGTATTCTGCGACTCAGACCTACGAGTTGTGAGATTGGTAATCGAAACTATTGTAATCATTTGAGTCATTGCGACAACCATATTTACATGTGATAGTTGCGGCACATTAAACTACTTGTCCAGTGTACCACACAGTTTTTTTTTTCAGCGTACAAACCCACGCTTCTCAATTTATAATCGATTAGGTCATATATCCTAAAACGTTAGCCCACTGAAAAGGAAAGTTTACAAAAATAATATTTTGACTTATGAGGCAAAGCACTATTGAGATTATAGGTGTGCATTGCCTCATCAGCATATAAAAAGGAACTATCCGATTCATGTTTGAGCAGTACGCGAGGAGGTATATAGTGGGAGAAAAAAAAACGAAGAAAATAAATATGGTACGTGCGATGGCGCATGTATACCATCTCATTATACATAGCGCATTATAGCGCTGAAAAGTACACAGGCCGATAAGTAGTTTAAATTTTATTAACCTTTATACGCTGCTTACTGAAAAAATAAGTCCTGCGACATCTGTTTGCACAGAACATTTGTCGAGTAAGTGTAACTGCAATTTCACCAAGAGCTACTTCACTTTAATTGAGTGAAAATTTCACTTTCATCGCTGACTTATTTTGGAAGTTCTTGGCTCGTTCGCAAGTCAAAGTGTTTCACATATACAAACTTATCAAAACGATACCTTTTAATCTTGCAATAGTAGCGAAATATGTTCCACATTAGGTTCCTGAAATTAAGTATATCCCAAAATTTTCACCGAAATGCCAATTTTTTTACGTCCAACGAGCGCATCGGCAGAGACTTTCCTCTCCGGTAATCATCGTCCGCACGACGAGCAGCAGCAGCAGAAGCAGCTCCCGTACGCAAGCACTCGTTCCATCTCCCCATAAACCCACATCACCAGAGAGCCGTGCATGCAAGAGAGTAAAAATCCAGTCGTCGAGAGGCGCAGCAACAGCCACGGTGTACAAGCCTCGACGGTACAACCACAGCAGAGCAGCAGCAACAGCAGTGAGAGAGTCGACGAAGAATAAGAGAGTGGGGAAAAGCCCGTGTGTGCGGCTTTCGAGCAGAGCAGCAGCAGCCTGAGAGAGTGTGTGAGAGAGAGAGAGGCATAAGCGACGAGCCGAGCTGGCAGCAGCAGCAGCAGCAGCAGCAGCAGCAGCAGCAGCAGCAGCGAGCGAGGCAAGTGCCTGGCTGGCTGCACGATATAGAGAGGGGAAATCGCCGCTCGACGCTGTCTCTCTGTATAAATACAAGCGGCATCGGCCGCTCGCGCTTAGTACCCCGTCTGTATTATTTCCTCGCGCGGTTCGCCTATACCGCGAGACAGCTCCTCGTGCGCTGCTGTGTGTGTGCGCGCGACCGCCCGCGCGCCCTTTTTTTAAAAGAAAACTTATACGCATCCAAGCTGAATAATTCGTACGCGCTGTACGAAGAGTTTTATTTCATTGTTACTTTTTTTTTCTTTCTCTATATCGTTATCGATTCTCTACGCGTGGACTAGGCGCGTAATCGAGTGTAGATAGAAACGTGCGTATCTCTCTCCTCTACTGGACGAGAGGAGGAGGAGAATCTAGATATATATATACATATACTGAGAGCAGCAGCAACAGCAACAGCGCTACAGCCCGTGAGAGAGGTTGTGCAAGAGAGCAGAGAGTGGAGTCGGTTCGGTCGTTTTTTCTGCTTTTTTGAAAGCGATAGAAATCAGGACGCGGCCGTTAATACACAAAGATATAATATCCGTGTAGTACTGCACCGTCTACCACGTATATACATATATGTACGTGTGTACAGTGGCAAGCGAGTCGGCTGCGCTTCGTCCTTGAACTCACCAATTGCCAATTACAAGTTGGGGGAGAAGCACCAGCAGCAGCAGCAGCGCCGAGGGAAATTAAATACGCATCGGCATCTAAACGCCGGATGCCCCCTTATTGTCCTCTACAACGCTCCTACAACTACGACGACGACGTCAACGACTACGACTGCTCCAGTTAAAGTGAACACCGGAGAGGGAGCAGAAAAAAGGAACAATCTCCCTCGCGGTATATACTGCACGCGAAGTAGCCGCAGACACACACACACACACACACATATATATATACAAGCAAAGAGTGCGCGAGAGTCGTAGAGAGGCGCGCCAGATAGATCCGAGAGAGTGAAAATTAAACGGCACGAAGGAGAGAGCGAATGCTCGTCCACGGCAAAGCCGAGAGCGGACGCGGCGCGCGTGTTTGCGCGACGCTCGCTCGCGAGCTCGAGGCAGCGGCGAGTCGCGGCGGCAGCAACAGCAGCAACATCAGCACCACCAGCAGCAGCACCAGCAGTGCAGCGCACAGTTTCGTAATATAAAGTCGCGCGCAGCGCTCGCTCGCTCGGTCTCGGGACCCCTCGCTATATACACTGCGAACTGCACCGTGTGCCTCGTGTTGGTGTCCGTGTGCGCGTGTGCGTTTGCGCGTATACCGCCGCAGAATATACCGTCCTTCGGAACCGCGAAATCACACACGTAGGCCGATTAATAAGTGGCTCGCTTATACATACGCTATACACGCATATTTGTGCACTGCAGAGCAGCGCGCGAAAGAAAACGAACAAGAGGTGAATCGAGACGCTTTGCGGGAGAGCAGAGCAGCTACGTTAAAGTGGTGTATATAGGCAAGAGAGCCGCCGTAGCTGCCGAGTGAAAAGGCGGCCGCCGCCGCGCGCGACTGCTTTCACCCACCACCTCGACGAGAGAGACAGGCAGAGAGAGAGATCCAGTGCTTTTCTACAATGCCGGCCGATCGCTGAGGTTGGAGAACCCAGCGAAAATGTCGCGGTGATACGCTGTCGTCCAATCGGAGAGACTCTCTTGACCGATAGACCGTGTGTTCTCTCTTCTACTCGTTTTTTTTGACACTCCTTTACCGTTACTGGTTCTGGTTCATTTGGCAATACGAAGAAGAGGAGAAGAAGATTGTGAGATTCGTTGGGTAAATTGACCAGTGGATTTAATCGTGCTTGCCTTCCCGAGCCTTTGGTGCTCGAGCGAGATCGTGGAAAACTTTTCTCCTTTGTTTTTTGGTGGGCCAATTTGAAGCCGCGCGACGTAAAAGTTACCAGCAGATTTTTCTTTATAGCCTGTCCAGTTTGCATTTTCGGGGAGGTAGCAACGGGTAAACTTTTTTACGACTTCTATTCCCGCGATTTACATTGCAGTGACGTATATCGAGATCGAAATTACCGAGCGCGCTTTACGAGCTTCACGCAGCTTCCAGCTTGTTTTTTTTTTTACAGTCCTTCATTCGTATTCCGGCAGATAAGCCGAACGAAGCAATTAGAACAGTTTGACGTACGAGCGCGAGCGACGACGACGTTGGAAAAATAAAAGTCATTTCATTCGGGCTGCATCTGGAACGTTCCTTGCGATCTCAGCTCGAGCATCGATTATTTGCTACCCCTGTGCCGCGTAAACTGTAAACAAATTTCGGCTGCTAAGATCGCACGCATCCATCATGAATGGTGTGCGATGCCTGTCGCGGAAATCGATGTCAACTCTGTAGTAGTACTAACATCTGTTATTATTAAATAGTTGGCAGCAGTTGTCGAGGTGGGTTCGAGCTTGTCAACGCGGGTAACCTTACACGATAGACGACGCACACACATACATACAGAGACAGACACAATAGTAGCGTTATTGCCTTTAAACCGAAACGTAAATAAACGAGAGGTTCAGTTATAGATTCCACATATCGGACGACACACCTCTCGCGAATCGAGCATTCAATATAGAAGACAGTTTACGACTGACTGCCAGACTCGGCAGTTTCGCTTTTACACGAAAACGCGTTCTCACCACTTTGAGCTCCGAAATTTTTTCACAGTTTACTTAATATAAGCACAAGGACGTAGAGTCGAGGAGTGGTTTAGGAAAAATTGCGCTCGAATAATAGTCCCGACATGGCGGCCTTTACCAAAAGTAAGCGATCTTCAACCAACGACAACGTTATAATAGCGTCCGGTCGGGAGCCGTGCCAGTTTTTCCTAAACCACTTTGCGACCCTCGTCCTGCGCCAAACGGTTCCCCTCCCCGTCAATAAAAAAGAAAATAGCGGGAGAGCGCGATCGATTCACTGGTCAATAAAGTTAAAATCCGTGTGTATAAATGTCCCGTAGTGCGACGGCGCCATAGTATGGATAGCACGATGTACATAAGCGAGGCACAGAGCAACGGCTGCAATCCGCAGCACCATCATTCACCGAAATTCGCCTCCACCAACTCGATCCCATCACTGATCGAGAGCTGTCCGGCTGCCTTCGATCTGACCGACTCGAAGCTCAGCTCGACCGTGATACTGCGCGATCAGAAGGCCCGGCGTCACAGTGTCCTGGACGACCTCAAGGCCCGTCGCGATAGCTTCTTCCAGAAGGCCAGAAGATCGAGCATCTTCGAGGATAAGGAGAACAAGGAGAAGCGGCGCAGCAGCGAAGGCAACGGCAGACGCGGCTCGGTATTCTACGTGTCCCACGACCTCTTCACCGAGGAAGCCGCAGTCAACGATCCCGACAAGAGCAACGACGCCGAGGCCGACAAGATCGGCGGCAACGAGGAGCAGCAGCAGCTGTCGCCGCGCACCGATGACGACGGCGCGTCGCCCCTCGAGAACATCAAAAAGGGCAGGAGAAAGTCCTGGCACCCGTTGGCCGGCAAGCCGCCCAAGGTCGACAGGAAGAGGAGGAAGGGCGTGGCCGGTGGGGTAACCGAGAGCGAAGTCGGCAGTACCGAGGGACTCTACAATGCCAGACAGAAGAGACCTTCCTGGTGGAACATATTCGTGCCGGATAAGGTTGGCAGGTAAACCATCAGGATGCACGCGCAGCCCTTTTTTCATTACCGCATTACTCGCTATTGCTTTTGCTCTGGGCTCTTTAACGATTTGCGTGGTACACCTTTGGTGTATCTGGAACGTTGCTGTAAACTTGACAGATTGTATTTTTGTATATATTTACACCAATCGAGAGGCGCTTATAGGGTATACCCGATCAATATTTACTTTTAGTATAGATGCGAATCATTTATTCAACGCTGGAACGAATTTTTGATGCAACACAATGCGAACATAACAACTTGGCGCGAGAGAATTAATCAGCAATTAGTTGCGGATCAAAAAATTATCTTCCCAACGATGCATTCTTTTTACGATACGCGAAAATTATTATTGTCAACCATAAATTCATATATCATTATCGACGCATATTTTCATAAAATTCGTATATCCTTATCTACGACGTTCACCGTTATCAGCACTGCACAAATTGTTTGCAGTTGTTAAATAATGAAGCATTTCTGTTTATCGATTAATTAAGTGTTTCTTTAATCGTATGAGAATTCATTATGCTGAAAATCAAATGAAGAATGTATTATCGGCGAGGTTGAATGAGAACAATATCTATACATAATTTTCGAAACGTTTATTGCTTATCTCGAGAATTAGAAAATGTACAGTTTCAGATTAATATGAATTGTTTCGGATTGAAATTCTTATCGGCTTCAACTGGGAAATTGATTGACTTGAGTTTTCCATTTAAATAAAGAAAATTTATTCGATTCGAATAATTTTCTTGGTTTCATTCAATTTTGCCGATTTCCGGAAATTTCATTCACTCTGCGAAATCAATGAAGTTATTCAATCTCGACTCGATAATGTGCATTGATAAAGCAGTGCTTGCTAGAAAACGAAAGGAGATTTTTTTTTTCTGCTTTAAAAGCTCTATTGAATCTCATCTGAATGAATCCAAACAATTACTTATAAAATTATTATTTTTCAAATTGTCATAAAACTAAAAATTAAAACATAATGTATACAGAGTCATAAAAATAAGCCTTTAATCTCAATCAAAGCAACTTCACTTCTGCAGAAATCGCATTGAATTAAAAAGAAAATTCCTTTTAAAATTAGCCAAAATAGCCTGTTCTCCAATACATTATATATAAATCACAAACCCCAATTTTGCCTAAAAAAAAAGAAAACTAGTAAGCTCTGAAAAAGTACAACATCCATCAGCGACATCGATATAAAGAAATTCGCGAGAAAAAGGCAAACTTTCCTCCATCAGCTGATTAAAACACAAAACGCAAAAAACTCGTCTCTTTATAATTCAGCGTCAAAGTTCGCTCGATCGCGTCGCAAGTGCGCGCATGTACGACAGAAAAGTCGCCGTCAGTACAAGTAACGACCAGCAGCAGCGGCAGCAGCAAAGCCAGTGCACGTGCGCGCAAATTCCTGGGCGACTTTCGTTATATTCGCTGCGCGCGAGAGCTGCGGAGGTACAGTTATCGGTGCGGAGGTTCTCAACCGTGTCGCTCGGTACAAGGCATGTGCCGGCGATGTATATATACACACAGAGAGCGAGTCTCTCTTTTTCTCGGCCATATTGGCGCCGCCGCGCGAGAGAGACGCGCGCGTGACTGTAGGTCACACGCCTCTGCTGCGACGAAGCTGCTGTTGCTGCTGCTGCTGCTGCTGTGCTACCTCGTCGTTATCGAGCGTACACGGACTTATCGCGATAATTATCTGCAATTATCGCCAATATCTTCCTTGTTGTCAAACACGAGCTCGTCTCCCGGCAATTCCCTCGTGCGCGGACCGATACTTTTGGACTCGCTCGCTCGACGAGTACACAAATATGGAGAGAGAAAGAGAGAGAAAGAGAGAGGGAGAGAGAAGTGTGTGCTCTGGAAATTTAGAATGTTTCTGGACGTTTCGAACGGTATAGTCGTGATATGTGATTCACCGGTATGTGTGTGTGTGTGCGAGCTGTTTCCTCGTAGATGGACTGGTTGGGTGAAAAAAGAGCGATTTTTTAATATATTTGTGCTCCTTTTTAATTGACAGTCGACATTTCGATTGCGATTAATGAATCGGCCATGTTGGATGAGTGCTGGCCGATTTTGAGATACGAGAGATAATGGAATACGGAAAAATTCTATATTGATTCGTTTTGACGAAATTGTTGCACTGATTGGCGTTTATCGGTCAGCATAACTCATCGATTAAATTAATTAAATAACTTGCGTAATTAATTATATTCGCTTAGTCCGGGAATAGGAAAAACATGATGAGAAATATACAATCGATACGTTACAAACGACTTAAATTATTTACAATGTAAATTAAATGTTGCAAAACACACTGACTATGATTTGTAATGTGATAGTGCAACACGTAATTTTTAATGAAATTTCAAAAGAGTCCTCATCACGTAACGATAAAAGCGCGATACTTAGAAGAAAATTGTTTCTCTTGACACGATTACTACAGATCGAATCGTTTCTAAATCTGCTCATTAGCGATGATTATCAATTTTTAGACTTTTGGTCTATAAAGGTTGAAAAACGAGGTACACACAATGGGGACTAGTCGTGAGAGGGAGAAACGGATATTTCATCTCGGTTATTATTGCAACTAACACGCGGATAATCAGATTATCTTCGTGTTAATCTGATCTTTTCGGGATTAAAATCTCATATATCGAACATTTTGAGTCACGCGAGTGTTAATTTACATACATATCCAATCCGAAATTTCAGCCTACATCTTCTCAATTAGGTTAAGACGTATCCTCGATTACAGTTACAGGATATTTCTGTGTATCTTAATTTGTTTTGAAACATTACGAAATATATCAAATAAATTACAGAATCCTTCCATTCTTTAGATCGCAGAGTAAATCTTTAAATCATATTTATTAGCTATTATAAGTAACAGCTTTTTTTTTTACTTCACACGGTTAACCTTATTATGATTTATTTCTGCAATCCAAAATGTTATACAATATGCGATTCACTATTAAATCTTGCAATTCCCATAGCCTAAATATTTTCCGTATTCGAATAAGAGGCAGAGGGAACAGATTATAAAATTACGCTTGACTGATAAAAAGTGTTTTCAGACATCAGAATCTCAGCGATACCAACAATCAAAATATGAGGAAGTTAAAGCGTGTAAACAGTACCTCAATTGTTATTTAATTTCTCACTATGTACACAAGTGAATAATGAAATAATTTCTCTTAAAAATTACCACAATAAAGACTTACCGGTAAATCATTAGATGATACCCAATGTCTTAAAATCCGCAGTCTCTCTTATCATTTAAAAAAACAGGAATAAAAAATAAAACCATTTTATTACCACGAGCACGTACAAGTCAACTAAATACGATGTCATGATTTTTTATTTCTACAACAATATCAATTTTCCGCGAGTCACGGATAGCGTATATATCTACCTCACTTAACTGAGTTACAACAAGAGACGCGAATACTTATAATCATCTTCACGGCTATAGGGCACATAACGAATGGCTTTATTTTTTTCAATCTAGTTAGAGATTAATTTACAAAAGGAGATAAATTATCGAAACGCGGAAGGAAGTCGAATATCATCTATATAAGGTCGTGCTTAATTTTTTTTATATAAACTCGAATAATTTCTACTCCAAACGCATACCGCAAAAAGAAGAGTCGCTTCCGCAATCTTCGTTTTTTTTTCTTTAATTTTACTTCCGCGCGCTTGCGAAACGCGTGTATATACGTTCTAATCGATCGGCCGCAAACGTTCGTTTGACTTCGCACGAGAGTTTTTCCGTGGACGGCTATACACAGGCGCGTTCATTAAATCAATTTGTTCACATGCACGCCTTTATACACAGTTTTATAACGCACGTTTTCTCTGCTTGGCGTGCGTTCGCGCTCTCAACTACGTATACATAGATAATTAAAAACGTGATCTTTGCAATAAAAAAAAAAAATAATCTATTTTCGCAACGCTTTAAAGCCTTGTCTAGACACGAAGTCTACTATTAAATTTCAATTTTAATTTACTAAAGTAAACAAAACTTGTTAAGTGCTCGAAAATGGAGAAGGATATCTTTTATAGATAGAAAGTAAATTTCTAATTTCTTGTCTCAGACTACGATTACTAGAAACTCTACGTTTCCTATCAACTAGCCCAATCTTCTTCCAAAAATACAATCGTTATCTCCTTTTTAATAGAATAAGGACAAGACTTGGTTCTTCATCAATGATTTCATCAATTGTGTAATCTAAAGAAACTAAACGGAATACAGGCTATATCCACGTGTTTATCTATTAATTCAATTAAAAAATATCGTCATCGCTACAAATAAGATCCAGCTATTTTTCTCCAACCGCACTCGAGGAGTGTTTTTTCCCGCCACACTGAGCACGAGCTCTTTTTTCCGCAACAGAATACTCAACTGAGCCAGTTGTCTTCGATTGTAATAGTTTGCTCGCGCAAAACGCGTCACAGGCTCTCTTCGCCGCGATAAGATAAAGGCTGCTCTCGTGCACTCGAGGCTCTCGAAAATCTCCTCCAAGATTTATGCGCACCTTTATCTCTGAGATATCTCGTAGTGGGCTCAAACCATTATATAATTAAGTCTTCTCTCTTAGTCCCCCTTATACGCACGCAAGCACACACACACACACACATACACACACACA
>UELV01094250.1:0-12869 GCA_900490015.1 Megastigmus stigmatizans | reverse complement strand
TCTCTCTCTCTCTCTCTCTCTCTGTCGGTTGCAGAGCGTAAAGGTTGCGTCCGTCGTCGCGCTCACTAGACCCCCTCTGCTCCCGGACAGTTCTTATGGATGATTTCTCTATTTTACGGCCTGACCGTGAGCCGCAAACCAGCGTCCTTTTTACTTTTATCGATTCCCCTACGTAACGCGCGCTTACTTTTAATCCCCGCGAGCACGCGCAATTTCGTTTTCCCTCTTATTAATTGCCGCCGCGGTTACTCGCTACTACGTCGCCCTCGAGAATTTCAATGGTTATTCTATTAGATTTTAATAAGCTCCGAGTATTTACGTGGAACTGCACGGCCACATTTTTGCCTTTGCGCGCAGGCGAAGATTTTTGGCGGACTTTATCGATTGCCGTGAAGCGACGTGGCACTCGACGAAAAGTATAATAACTGGTAATGTAACTGGTAATAAGATAATTATTGATGATATGCGTACATGTAGTGAGTAATGACATAGCGAGCGCTTCGAATTAGCCAAATGTTCCGCGTCACATGTAGTGAAATAACTTTTAAATTAAGTACGATGAAGTTGAATTAAACGATGGGATGGAAAAGGGCTAGCGCGTGAGCTTCGTGTTTGAGTGATTTTGAGGTAATTTTAGTGGATTACTCTCGCGAATAACAATAGATTATCCATGTATTATTTGGCGTTATAGGGCAATTTGATTAGGGCCTCGAAATAACGTTCTCTCCGTCGACATTTTGTCAAAATCCTCTACTTAACAATTGGAATGAGCACTCGACGCGGTGGAATAATGCACTACTCCGCGGGAACTATGGAGCAGCCGATATACATATCACCTAGATTAATTCTTTGTTAAACTTGTTTAAATGTTTAATTTTGCCACGTTTGATTGAAAATATTCGTATTTCGATGAAAGAGAATATTGCATGCAAGGCTCAGATTAATCGTCAGTTCTTAAGATGTATTTAATAGCGCCAAATGCGTCCTTGTTGCGAATAAACTTTTATTAACTTGTAAAAAGGAGGAAATTAAAGAAGTCTCCGATTCCTCCGCGTTTAACTGTTTCTCGCAGTAGGCATCCGCTTAGAGAATCATACCTTTATGACTTGACGACTCTTTTATATGATAGCATTTTTTTTCGGGCATCGTAAATGACGATTCCAAGATCCTAAATTCGTCGTCAGTCAAGTATTTATGCCCTGGAGCACAACGGGAATGTTCAAAGAAGAAATTTAATGCAAAATCCTTATAGATTTATTCGTTGAAACAAGATTCAGATCCAGAGAATGTGATTGACGGTTCCATATGCTTTAAGTAGAATAAGTCGGGCGCGGCAAGACCAATATACAACTGTACCAATACTCTTAAGGAGGTTGAAGCGCTAAGAGCTAGTCTAATTCAGTCCTATTTTTTATAATATATTTATTACAACTACAAGAGGGTTAAAGAAAGCCAGACAATACATTTACTATAAAACGTTGACTGCTATCATTTTATATAATAGCATATATAGCATTACAATTATTACTCAATTAATAGTTTTAATGTATTAATAAAATAATACAATTCACTCATTTGACTCAAGTACCAACCCCTAAATTAATAATATATGAAAGGTATAATATTCACATAAAAAGAGATCGTTGTAACTTTTTAAATCCGAAACACCAAAAGATTTTCTACGTGACATATATATATATGACTACCGAATTAAGCAAAGTCTCTCGTAACAGCGCTAATTTCCAAAAAGTAATCCGTGTCCACTTTCACTAACGTTCCGCGAACTTCATTTACCGATGCGTCTGCCCGCCAAAATACCGATCATGCAGCGCACAAAGAAAAATGTGAAGTACGGTTGGCGCTATTAATGAGAATGATACACTCTTCAAAAAATGTGATGCCCGCCACCATGAGGTGTACGCACTACATATTCCAGCAGCGATCAGCGTGCTGTGAAAATGACATTTCAATCTATAGCATAATACACGGCTTCTATAAGTAAAAGTATAATATTTCTACAAAAAATAATAACGAGATCAACGCGCATGTTTTTCTATCAATGGATCAACTGTGGCAAGAGACGAAATGGTCCCAAACGACCATGTAGAAAAATAATAAAAACCAGAGTTGGGAGGAAGTGGAAAAAACAAAAATGTATATATAAAAAAGGGGGAAAAAAGTGAAAAAAATTGTGCGAACGGTACATAGGTATTGTTGGGAGAGTGAGAGGAAGAGAGCGCGCGAGAGAGAGAGCTGACAGATCGAAAAACGAAGAACAGTCGCAGATGAAAACATTTCGCGCAAAAGCTCGTCGAAGCTGTATTACGTAAACAGAATGCGGTAGATACATAACCGGGACAGTATCGTTTTGGGTGAGGAAAGGGGGAGGTGCAGAGTCCAACCTGCACTCCCGCACTCCCGCTCTCTCTCTCTCTCTCTCTCTCTCTCTCTCTCTCTCTCTCTCTCTCTCTCTCCCTCTCCAACCCTTCACCCTTTCAACATTGAACGGCCGGGGCTATGTTTGCGGAGCTATTCGCGCGACGCCAGTAAGCGAGCAGTCGCTCTCCCTCTCTCTCTCTCTCTTTCTCTCTCTCTCCTCTCGATGTTTTGCAACGAGTTTATTCCAGTTATCAATTTCCTGACAAATATCTGCATTCCGCGCGCGCGAGAGAGAGAGAGAGGGGGGGCATATAGGCGCGCGCTCGTACTTCCACCCTCCCCCTCCGTCCCGACTCTCCCCACCCCCCTGCTCCCATCGTACCTCTACATTTTGCCGTCCCGCGAGGTATTGACTGAATCCGCAGCACATTACATTGCAATGCCATCGCGCGTTGACATCGCGTTACATCGGACATATCGTTCAAACGATGCGAGATTTTATGCCGTGACAAATTTTCGGGCGTTGCGAGTAGCGGCGGCGGCTGGAGCGGCAGCGACGGCGTTATACTGCACCGAGCCGCAACGCGCAACCGTAAAACTTTTAAAACTCGGTATATGTATTAAATGCGCGCGAGGGGTTGAGAGAGAGAGAGAGAGAGAGAGAGAGAGGGTGTACATATGCGCATTTCGGATGGACGAAAAGCGGCAGTAGGAGCGATGATAACAAGGGGGGGGGGCAGAAACGTTAGCGTATAACGAGCGGGATAGTACTGCGAAACATTATCCAATCACTACGAAAAACTTTATACTTCGCGTTTGCTGCTACAGCTGCTGTGTGTGTGTTGTGTGCCGAGTGCGAGCTTATGATTTCACAAGGGATAGGAAGATGAAAATGGTTTGCGGTAATGCATTCCTGGATTTCTGTTGATGAAACATTTTGCTCTTTCTTTTTTGAGGGAGAGAGACAGAAAGAGAGCAATGCTAATGTTTAGGGACAAGCTGCAAAGTTATTATATTGTTTGTTGGTTGGTGGCTAATTAGCGTCCGTGGGTATCAAATGTAATTAAGCAGTTAATGTGGGATAATTAGTTTAACGATTCGACTTTATCATTGGTAAAACTGGGAACTGGGATAAAATGTACTTCGGCCGCTGTTTGGTTAATGCGACAATTTTGGACCGAAACCTTATAATTTTTTCCATTTCAATTTTAGGTTTTATTTTCTCTGATGGTAAATATTAATCTCCCGTATAATTCGATCTTTTTTTTCGTGAAATAATTAAATAAGGTAAAAGGTTTCGATTGCAATTAGTACAGACAATTTTTCGAGATATATCGTTCGCAGATTTTTTGCGTTTCGGATTCATCCATAAAAAAGTTTACGGTCTAGAGTACTTACTTTCCGATCATTTTATTATGAGAATTTTAATGCGCAAAATTGGAACTAGCTGCAAATTAATATTAACGAATAAAAGCATTGGTTACCTTTTTCTTTTTTTTTTTCGAATTACCAATTTAATCAAATAAGTTCGCGCGAGCAAAGTACTTTATGAATTATAGGACTCGGAATCCCTTAGCTGATATACGGAATAAAGAACGAGCTGCGATGCCAAAACAATATGCCCCTCGCTCTGCACAGCTGCGTAATCCATTCGACTTCCGAGGGGCCCAGTTTACTTGCGAGTCACACACACACGAATTGAAATTGAGCACCTTGTACGTCTTGCTTGCCACCGGGCTACTTTATATATATTATCTTACATTATATTTAGATCTTAATGTAAGCTTGGTGAATTTAAGCACTGCGACCCAGACGAAAGCTGCGTAACTCGAGATCTGAGTAAGCGAGTGCGCGGTAAGACTATTAATTTTGTATTTAAGAGACGCGAATGAACTCTCGCAGCTTAACTTTCCGTTGCAATCTTTCTTTCATTCGATGCGTTAAAGTATACAAGATCGTCAATTTACGTGCAAAACATTCGGTTTCTACAGCTATTACATCTCTAAAACAGTTTCCGTCCTCGAAACAGGAAACTGCACCGCACGAGCCATCGCGGAGTGAATCTCGACAGAGAATAAGAGCGAGCGAGCTACACAAAGACACGATTAAAGGCTAAATTTTTCCTGGTCAACGATCCATTAAACCACGGAGTATTAAGTTATCGCGGTGCTCCCAAGGCAGTAACAGCATGTACATAGGGTGCAGAGCACCTCCATACACATGCTCACGCATCAGAGAGAGAGAGAGAGAGAGAGAGAGAGAGAGAAATCAGCGTATCACGAACGCACAGACAGACAGACACACACACACACACACACACACATACACATACTGCAGCAGCAAGGAGGCAAGCAAGAAACGGGGAGATGGCCGTAACACACATCGCCGCGCATCGCTCGTCCGCAGGCCCTTTTATTATCCCTCACTTTGGAGTTTCGAGGCTGCTGCTGCTGCTGTACTGTTGCTGCGGCGGCGTCGCAGCGCGCGCCTCCCCCTCTCTCCCCCTTGACTACGACTGTACGTCTTTCGGAGCCCCGGCCTTTTACAACCTACTAAACGGGCCGAGTTATGTTTTCTAACTCGAGTTTTACGGCTCGTATAGCAACGGGCCACTACGCGGCAGAGAAAAGGAAGATGACAAGCGTCCAGAAGTAGCAGCAGCGGCGGCGGCGGCGGCACCAGCGACGGCAGCAATGCTACGCCCGCCGGCGGCGTTAAAATCTCCCGCGCACAGGTACCTACACACACACACACACACACACACACACGCACACACGCATTCTGCACTACGCGCGATTTGAACTGTCCTGCTATGAACGTGTTTTTCTTATTCTCGTGATGCGGCTTTCTTCCGCGCAACTTCAAACGACTGACGAGAGAGAGAGCAAGAAAAATACGGAAAAGATCCGCGAACCGCCGACTATAGAGCGAAGAAAAAGGCTGCTTTATTTCCTGCGTCCGATATATCCTATACTCTGAGTCCTCTATAGTTATGTTTGCGTGTACGTGTATATATATTTATATAGGTATAGGTAGTAGCCGAGGAGGTGGAGGTGGAGGAGGAGGAGGAGGAGGAGGGGAAGGATAAATTTATGGAACGCGCGTCGGGCAGTGGTGGTCCGTGCGTTATGTCAACGGGCCATCGCGCGGTCGCGGAGTAAATAGTCCGCTAAATGCAATGTAAACGCGCCGTTGAAAATGATTATTTGCACTCGCGGTCTTCCAACAAGTCAAGCCGGCAAAATGATGCGATGATTTGTATAACGCGGCGCTCGAGAGCTCCGAGGCCGCTATACAGACCAGAGAGACAGAGAGACAGAGAGACAGAGAGAGAGAGAGAAACTCGACACTCCCTCCATGTGTATGTGGTGTGTGTCTATATACTTATACACGAGCGGATATGTATATGTCTCGTTGCGGTGTGTATAGCGCGTGTGTACACGGGAGCTGATACCCAGAGAAAGCGAAAAGTTTCGGTGAGCCGCGATTCCAGAGAGGGCCAGAGTTTAGTGAATTAAAAACTGGATCCGTCGGACTGAGCAGTGACGGTAATCATCGCGCCAAAATCATTCCCGTATATCTTTTGCGGCAATTACATCTTGTCTGTTTACTTTTGCCACTGGGTCGTTATTATTCCTTTGTGTTTCGTGAAATGTGCGAGAGCATGGAACGAGAGACTGAAGAGTTTCCTTTCGACTTAAATCTTTTGGATGTTTGAAGCTGATTTGACATGATATTGTAAAATGTTGCTATTTGATTTATGGCTTAGTACGTTATTGGGCCACGATTATCAGATAATTATAGACTTTCATTCCCGTGGTAATTATTTGTCACTGATTTATCAATTATGCGATTTGTGGTTATGCTCTATTTTCCTAAGCTGTGCAATTATTTATGTTTTGACGTGAAAGAAAATTAGACGTAACGTACACACACACAAGTCCTACCATCATCTGTCAAAGGAACGAAGAAATTTATAAAATGAAATCAGAACGCACAAGTAATTTTTAATATGCAAATTATACAAGTATATGAAATAGTACGGTGTATAGCGAGGTGTATGTGTATAGCCAGACATTTTCCTTTTTCATAGTTTCTCTGTCGTCACAAAATGAAAGGTTTTTCCCTTTTAAGTATAAAATATTTTAAGTATCCAAACATTATGCAGCCATAAATAGTATAGCGTGAGAAAGGAAGTGAAATGTCTGTCATCATTTCGCCAGAAATGGCGTCTTAAAATCTTAGGGCTTGTTTTAAATATATACATTTGATTTATTTATTTAAATTCAAATTGCAACAAATACAGTGACAAAAGCACTGCACTCTGCGATTGCAAAATATAAAAAAAAAAAGTGACGCATTATTTTGGACACAAAGTGGCAGTGCTGATAGAACAGAGACACACACGCGGTTAATGGCAAAGGGGATTTTACGCAAGCCTATATTCGCAATATTATACGATAATGCCTACACCACATTTAACTTTCACATCAGTGATATTGCGATCGGACGAGTTTAAAACGTTGCTGATACTCAAAATGCAATGTCCAGCTCGCACAATAATAATTCGAAATTCCCGATCCATCGAAACCGAAGCAGCCCACCCATACATTCCGAATCGTCGCTCACGAATATAATTACATCTGAATCGGAGAAAATCTCTCGCACACATCCATCAAACCTAAAATCTAGCCTGGACCCACCCGAACTAAAAACCCTCAAAACGAAATGAAGAAAGCAGCAATATTCTGTACTCACTTCGATAAGGTCGTCCCTCCTCCGGCGTGGATCTCTCGGTGTTCTCGGAGCAAGGGGTCGCGCTTGCCTCCCTCTCGTCCTCCCCAGCCTGGCTATTAGCAGCACCAGCCGGTTGATTCGAGCCTCCGCTGCCCGGTGGCGACCTGCTCGTCGAGTTCGCCGGACTCTGGGGCGCTAGATCGGTCGCCTGGGACGCCACCGTCGGCGAGAACATGCTCGACATGCTGGACAACGAGCCGAGGCTCGAGAGACCCGTTGGCACGCCAGTTGCCGATACACCACCCGGACCCTCGGTCTCGATTTTCAGACGTTTCTGGGGTGGCGCGAAAGCCGACGGTGCGAGCGGTCGGAATGCACTGCCGAAGGGCAGCCGGTGCTCCAGGGGATGCAGGAATTGGTGCTGCAGGTGTAGCATGTGATGGAGCCGGTAGTCGAATGGACTTTGTAGCTCCTTCGCCTCGCCGATCTGCAACAGGCCGACGGCAATGACGGATTATGCGTCTGTTAACTTTCTTATTATCTTTTCTTTTTTTTTTAAGTGAAGTAAGTATTGTTGAGTAATGCAAAATTGTTGCAAAAGAAGCTTCATCCGTAGCTGGATATTATTATGTGTAATCTTTTCCTCATGTGGAATATCCAATTCGATAAGTTTTCATACAATAAAACTAGTGTTATAAATTGGCAATCACAGATGATGACTTAGTCATATGTACCATGAAACAGAATTGGATATTTCCTTTATTTTTTCACTGAGATCTAAGTCTCAATTCTACTTTTTACATCACTTCTGTTTTTAATTTTACTCTTTGTATGGATTCCATTGGGATTCCAGAATCTTGTTAATGCACGCATGAATAAAAACCTATATTTTTTCATTATAATGTACCGAACGATTTCAGCATCAATAATCAAATCCATTATGAATACGTTACGAATGTAAAAATTTAATAACAAATTTTATTTTTAATTAGCGGTAAATTTTTTAATGCATTTTTCTTAATACGCGCCCTCAAATACGACCGTGAATATTAAAAAAAGAGTTGAATTCATGAATATAAAGTAAATTTAATAAAAATGTATTAAATATTACATAAAAAAAAAAAACTGGAAACTCGCAAAAATTTGAAAATTAACCCAAGTTTAAAGACGCTAAAATACTTTTTTAATTATAATAGAACTACAATACATTTTTGAAAATAATTTCATTAATTAACTATGGAAAGAAAACCTAAAACGAATTTTCACTAATGCTTTACGCTATATGCGCACATCTCAAATGTGCGAGAACACGATTTTAATATATAAAAATAAAAGCTCTAAGAAAAAACCCAGCACTAATGTTTGAACAATTCTCCATAGCGCTCGATACTGCAAACACACTTTTCTGCGGTCATGTCGATGGTGTGTTTTTATTCTCAGCCCGCTCAAAAATGAAAAAGCCAATTTAAAAGCAATTAGTAGTATCAATTCCATTCCCCCGGTGGACGCGATCCGCTCGGGTACAAACCACACGCGCGGCGGCCCGCTCACTTAACACGGCCTTTTCCAAAGAATATGTTTTTTTTTTCCTCTCGCCACTCCGCGCACTCGCAAATCTTATTCAAACGCTCGTTATTGCAGTACACAACACTGCACACGCGCGTATCTAATTAAATGTTCCTTAGTTCCGGGGTGGAGAAACTGTTTTTT
Organism: Megastigmus stigmatizans; assembly: GCA_900490015.1. NCBI lineage: Eukaryota > Metazoa > Arthropoda > Insecta > Hymenoptera > Megastigmidae > Megastigmus > Megastigmus stigmatizans. The sequence goes on along the minus strand of UELV01094250.1, from coordinate 4,043 downwards.
TTTTTGTTTCGGGAGCGAGGGTTGTGGCAATCTGTTGGGTGATTTTTTTTATGCGCGGCGCAAAATGAATCGGTGTCTCATTGATCGAGCTATAGCCGAGAAGCGATTATTGTTTCAAGCGAATTATGTAGGCCGCGTCGCGAGTGCAGCCACCTCGTATGCTGCTGCTGGTTGCTGCCCTTTTTTTTTATTTAACGCACTAAATTGAACAACTGCTAGTACAAATTGATGTAAGCCTGTAATTTATGGAGAGAGGGTTGTGTAAAAAGTAAGAAGAATGAAGGAAATTAAAATTAATTGTATTAATAAATTATCTTATTGTACGACGGCCGGACGGGGCTGTGATTTATGCTTTTGATCAGTAGTTTTTTACACTTTGCAGTATGTTTATGAGCGATTTTGCAGTATTTTTCAATGGTTTTAACTTCAAAGGATATATGAATATATACCAATAATATGAATACTTGATAAAATTAAAATTTATAAAAAAAAGAGCTGAAATACAGAATAGATATCGTATATCTGAAAATTTTGAATATAGTACGTATCATTTTTAAAACTCATGTAACAATTTACAAAAGTTAGTGAGTAAATTTAATTTTTTGCCACCAATTAGTCATATTCAGTTTTACAAAACAAATGTCTAAAGGTCATTCAGCATTTACATTACGTTTTTTTCTACTTTACATGCTTCTTGTGCATTATAGGTATATCTTCGAAACTATAAAGATTCCTTTTGCATGTCACCTTAGCAATTTTAATGCATCAACTTTCCGACATTGAAAACAGAAACTATTAACGTCTTTAACAATTTTCTACAACATAAGGCAAGTTTTGTCAAAATTTATTGTGAAATCTCTAATAGTTCATGGGAGAATGGCTCCTTCTGCTATAACTTAGAACTTTCTGCCTACATAGTTTTCGAAGCAGCGTTAAGATATGTCTAGGGCAACTAGATATTTTTATAGACCATAATTTACGCAGGCTTTTATGGAATGGGACTTTTTATAACACGAGCACTATACTAAATAACGAAATATGAATAAAATTACCGGGTAAGAAAAAACGAGAATCATGTTAAACGGCCATTTGAAGATTTAAAAAAAAAGTGGATTGGCTTCTAGAGAATCATTTTTATGGCGAGACAGACAGAAAAATTTGCGAGGTAAGTAAAGGCGGACGAATGAGAGAAAACGGAAACTCAAAGTCATATAACGATTGCGGCATGTCGGCGTGCATATATTATATAATAAAATTAGTAAAGACAGTGTGTATACGAGATTTGAGACAATCCGTTCCCTTTCCCCAAAAGAAGAAAAAGATCACCGTATATAAGAATGTAGTTTATCGATTCAATTTAAAACTGTTCGTGCCCGGCTCGAATCGTTCAGATATTTATTCGTGATATGTGTCTTCATTTGCAAGACCCACTTTTGAGCTCGAAAAATATGTCTCTTTTTTCTCTCTCCCGCATACCTCCGCGAGCGTTTCACAAGCAACAAACATTGTACGTATGTACGCGGGCCGCAATGTATTTTGTAGCTCGCAAATAACCTTGTCTTGAGAAATGACTCATAAAACGTTGATCAAATTTAAAGTTGGCTTAATCCGAGCAAAAAGTCCCGTGTTTTATAACTGTTTTTAAATTTAAAGAAGTTTTGTCTTTATGTTTCGCGTAAATAATGTACAAATGTGATAAATTTTTTATGAGGCATATTTCACAAGTGCATATAAGTGCAACCGGGACTACAAAGTTATACTGTGTGTGTGTGTGTGTGTGTGTGTGTGTGTGTGCGACTTTGCTTCATCGAAAAGAAATAATATTTTCTGGGGCCCCATGCAGAAATACGTATTACGAGTCCTTTTCGTTAAGCTAATAAAAGCTGTCCGAGGCAATATTTTACAACGCCGAAATAATGATAAGTTTATGAGATACCCGTATAAATAATCTAATTTTATTATCGTTAGAATTTATACGACGCCGTATCCGTAATTTATAAATTCGCATAAAGCAAATTGGATATTTCATGATTAAACAAAATTCGAATTTCCAAGTTGTGGTGTTTGCTGTATAGTTAAATTCCCAGGTGATGCACGTTAGAGGTTATAAGCAGGCAATGGAAAGCTGATTTTCGGTGTGACTACGATTAAGGATTGATGTGAAAAACGTGTTTAATATTTATATCTAACATGTGAACAAATGAGTTAATTAGGAGATTAGTGCTTAGTGATCTTATCGAGACTTGTGCATTGCAAATTATACTTAAAAGTAACATAGAAGGAAAAAATGATAGCGGAAAAGCCATAAACGATCAGACTTGTGCTTATAGAATTATTATTGTTCTGCGCTGCATAACAATTCAACATTAATGCAAACGTAACGACCTTTTTTTTCAAAAGTTCTACACAAGCATACGGAAAAGCATTTTAAAACGCTTTTAACTGTAATATTTGAATAACTTTATGACCGTCAAAGAAAGGCCATTTGAAATTTTAATCATTTATAAATTTAATTTATAAAATGTCACCGAGAATAAATCAAAAACGCTCTGCAACGATAATTGAAAAATCAAACTTAACCACACGCTGAAACATCCCTTTTTTTAAAAAACACCTCGTCCCGCGAACCATAGAAAACGACGAGAATTTTTCAAAATGACGCTAAAAAAGCAATGCCTACACGAGTGGTCGGGAAAAACAGGAACGAAACGAATGCGAGTAAAGCGAAGTAACTCAAGTCTTGAAGAGACACACACACACACACATGCAGGGCAAAAGGATAAACTCGAGCCGCTCGTCCATAGCGAGTAACGAGTGCGTTTATAACAAACACAGTGTCGTCGGAGATGCGAAGTCGATCCGTCGCAAGTGTATCAAGTGTCAGAAATCCGGTTAAGTTGCCTCCGCGCTCTCGTGTCTCCTCTTCCCATCCGCGTATTATAACACACATGCCACACACAGTTTAAACGCAAGCGCGGCAATTTCCTTCCCTCTCACACCCTCGCACCTACTTTTCACACGCGATTCCCGACATTCGTATGCATGTTATACACAAAAGCTCGCTCCGTACACCTTGTACAAGATAAACAAAAAGCACACTCAGCGTACTCATGCAGCATGCAACAGGCCAGCTCTCACGTCGACCGAGTCTCGCGCGGCATTCGCGGCCACCCCGGCATCCGACGTCTAAATCAAAGGATACAGAGACTTGTAAGGTGCAGATTATTCTCAAGGATGATCGAATACTAACTTGCGGATTGAAGGGCCTTTGCATTCTGAGCGCCGCCTCGGAGAAGCCCCCGGCCTGCGAGAACACGACCAGGGGCGGCGGCAGCTGGTTCGGCACATACGCCGAGTTATCCATCTATATTATACGATGCGCGATCTAGTCACACACTTACTCGGGGCCCTCCTATCGAGTAATATAGGTATATATATCCGATATCGAGGATATGTCCGCGCGGCGGGAGGAGCGTGTGTCCCGTGGCCGAGAGGTGCTGCAGCGACTGGCACCGCTGATGCACACTGCACAGCCGCGACGACGACGAGTTTGTTTTGGCCAGGCAGGCGCGCGCTGCCGGTGGTGGTGGTGGTGGTGGTGGTGGTGGTGTTGGTGTTGGTGTTGGTGTCGGTGTTGGTGTCGGTGTTGGTGCCGCTGCTCTCGGCTGTGCGAGTCGACGGGTCGAGCGGTCTTGGGTTCGCGTTACGTCGCCCTCAGGTGTCCATAGGCGAAGCTGACCTCGCGACACGGATAATCCGGATGCATGAGATTGTACATGACCGCGAATATCGTGCAGGCGGCGTAGACGCCCAGGGCGACCCACCAGAGCAGCTGTTCGTGCAGTCGCTGCTCGAAGTTCTTGAGGACGAGGAGGCCGATCGTGAGGCCCGCCAGGGCACCGGTCAGGTGGGCCACGTACGAGACCGGCGGGCCCAATCTCACCTGTTCGGCCGCGTACCTGTCGTAGATCGCGAAGCCCACATCGGCGCTGGCTGCAACACAACAATCACACCGCCATCCTTAGTCACATTTATATAATAGC
>UELV01094249.1:0-27971 GCA_900490015.1 Megastigmus stigmatizans | reverse complement strand
TATATATACATGTGCCAACCTGACACGACGATTATGCGCGCGCTCGTGTCTCTCTCCCTCTCTCTCCCTCTCTCTGTCGATTGCAGGGGGCAGCAATCGAAATTAGCGCCGACACCACCGCCGCCGCCACGTGACACACTATCCGTGTATATGTGTGCGCAGCTCGCGTCTAACTGTAGTGTGGCTCTTATGTAAATTGGGGGCTCACAGCGGCCGATCGAAAAAGCAATTACGCGAATTATTATCGGCGACGTGTACTTCAGATCCGTGTATCAGGGAAGGGGAGTACACACCGAAGGTATATATGTACGCTCGACTTGCCTAAATTAATTAACCATAATTGTCGTATTTATGGCGAACGCAGAATGGGGAAAAATTTGCCAGTCACGCGAAACGTAAATAGGTATATATGGACATTTTATTTTACCTTTTTTTTTTTAATTTTCGGAGTGGAATTTCGCTGGAAATATAGACTGCGTTTAATGTCGCTTTAATCAAGGGACTAGTTTGCTTTGTGACGCGAGGCGAATATTTCTGATTCGAAATGAAGTTTTACCTTTTTTCTTTTAACGTTATATCACTTGTGTGGGCTGTAGTTTAGGTATACAAATGTTAACTGGCGCTGTCTGTCTAATAAGGTTAATCTGCAAATTATTGGTCATAAGAACGGACATTTGTCCCGTTAAGTAAATGATAAAAATTTTAAGATTGTATATAAACAGGTGACAAGTTTCCAACCAAAAACGAACTAGTAACGATCTTTGAAACTTGTTATTAGAAATTTCTGTATTTATTATTGTTATCATAGTATTACTATATATTTTTAAGTACCATACTGAAATAATAATTACATAACTGAATTCGTAATCTGAAACCACTACCGGTAACTGAAATCCGATCATTCAGTCCAAATGAAACTCATTTTTCATATACAGTGAATAGTGTATAACCGCGGAATTCCGTAACGTTGTCGCTGCTGATTAGAACCTAAGCTCGTTGAAAAAACGAAAGAGAGAGAGAGAGAGAGAGAGAAATGAGCGAGCAAATGAGCTTTTTTAAAAAACTGGGGGAGTTATTTTTATTTCCTCCGCTTCAGAAATAAACGTGAATCTCGAGGATTAACTTCCACGGTAGCCCACACGCTCGAACCAAGTATTTATAATGAAAAACGACTCTTTGTAAAATACTCAAGCCAACGCGATATAGAAAAGAAAAAAAATGTTCGGTGACTAAGGATCTTGGCGACACTTCTCTCTGCCGGGCGTAACGCGAGAATCGCATTGTGTATATAAATTGATCGGTCAGCAATAAAAAGTGCACGGTCAGGCAGATCTTCTGTTTTTTCGAGATGAAGTTTCATGCGCCTATCGCTATCGAGAGATTAAAACTCTTATCGGTAAACTAAGATCTTTGAAAAAATTGCGTAATCTACGTTCATTATTCGCGACTTCCTTTTGGCTGAATGTATAATTAATAAATATCGCGTTGATCGAAGCGAAAATAATGCGCTCTCTGGTATTTCCACAGATCATTGAATTTATAATGTATTCAACAATATCGGTGTCCTATCTAATAGCAGCTATTTAAATGAGTCACACTTTTTAATGCAAAAAGAAAATGCTAATCGGAGCTTATTTTAAACTGATAATGTCATTATAAAATCAGTTGCAGGTAAACACAAAGGTCTGTGAACTGACATGTTATTGTTTAAAATATGCTAAGAAACTAACTACTAGGCACTAAGAAATAATACAAAAACAATAAATTATAAAAAGAACTATTTGAAAAAAGAATTTATATATATTAATAGTTGTAAATAAACAAAATACAATTTCAACTAAATCAGAAGAAAATTAAAACTTTTTATAACCTAAATTCTCAAAGCTTTTATAATTATCACAGTTTAGTTCTGTGTTCTTTGAAAACTGGACACATATTACCGCTGGAATTTACAGACTATTTTTCAACACCTCTTGAAATAAACGAGTAAAGTTTGCGCGTTCCGCAAGTAATTGCAGCTTCTGTTTTTAGCCTATACAAATATATTCTCCATTCCGCTTCTTCGAACATTAAAATATTCTTTTATGACATCATTAAAGATTTTTGAAAGTCCAGCTTTAACGATTCCGAAAAAGTTTAATGTGATTATTCCGAATCGATAAATAAATTATCCGCCGAAATGCCTGGATATTAAGCGTCAACAAAATTGTAATTGTCACGCGAAGGCAAAAAAGCATAAAAAAATCCACTTTTACTCAACTTGAAACCAGTACCATATTTTGCATAAGAATGTGATTGAATAAATATGGGAAACGTGTTTTGCGAATAATGCACACCTTCGAAAGGTGTCATACCAAAAATAAACCCCCACACAACAAATGCTCTCGCGGCTAATTAAACTTCCTGGAAATACACAACAAACCCCAACACAATAAACACCCAGGTAGTGATTTAGCGACCACGAGAGAAGAAAGACATCATCGCGCGCATTCCCAAGAGATAGTTTACCTTTGATAGCAGCGTTGAGTCGATCGAGATTGGCCAGCGTCAGGGGAACCGGACCGAAGTGCATCAGTATCCTCTTGCCACCGGTCACTCGCCTCCCCATGAAGATACCCGTGTAACTGTGTCGTATATATCTGGCGCAGGTGTCGTTCGACTGCAACTCAATCGTGTCGTTCGCGTTGCCCTTGATCGCCCTCTTGACCTTGACCATCAACCGATTGGCCCGCAGCTCTTGGATTTTCCCCGTTACTATGTAATCCGATTGTTTCACCTGCTCGGCGAAGCAGGTCTCGTTTTTTACGCTTGCCGTTAGATTGGCCCGACATTGTATCAGCTCCTCCGTTGATGCGTTCGATAGATTCAATAGGACGATCACGAGAAGAACCGATGATCCACGCAGCGCCATTTTTATCGTACGTGCCATTATTGAGTGGTTGTTTTGTATTCAATTATGCACGATTCTCGCAGTTTCTCCTTTCATCTCAATTTGAATTGAGATAGGTTAGGAGTCGTCGATGCTTTTGTTTTTGTCATTGGATCAATGTTGGCGGTGCGCTCAAGTTCAAACAGGTGTGTGTATCGATAATTGTACAACTTCTCTCTCGATTCGGGCTATCTCGATTTGGGCATAAATTTGGCTATCAAATCAGGCCTCCTCGACGAATCCGCTCGCAATCTTCAGCTCCGATGTAATCATCCACTTAACCTTAAAATTTCACACAAACACACACGTATGAGAGGCACACGCGAGTTTAATCAGTCAGCCGGTTCTCCCGAATCCCAAAAACCGTCGAGTCAAGAGAGGAAAACTAGCACTCGATACTACTATACACACTACGCCACACTCGCGCACTTTAGCTGACTGCGGTGGCGGCGGTGGCACGCGTGATCTTGAGCAACAGGTTGGCGCCGCGGCGAGAGCTGCCGTTGCCGCCGCTGCTCCCGTGCGTGTGTCGAGAGAGTCGCGCGCCCACGCGATTTTGCGCGCGTAAGTATATCGCATCCACCGCTGCTGCTACCGATTTCCCTCTGCTTTGTCACCGCGCGATATTATTGCATTGCTATGGAACGTCGTGCTGCGCAGATCGACGATTGATCATCCCGATGTTGTTGCCGATCGGTGCTGACGTTCCGCTGATGACGTATTATAGCATTTGAGGATCCGTTGATAAGACTGAAGTGTTGGACGGGTGGCGACTGTTGCTTGGCTTTTAATTAAATGTCAAATTTGCGTCAGTTTTGGTTCCGGAGGACAGCTGTACATTATCTCGGCGGCTCTTATAGCCGTTGTCGGGTGCGTATCCTTTAAAGGAAGTGGTTGCAGACTTTCGAATCCACGGCTTCTTGACGCCGCTGTTACTACTGCTGCTGGTGTTCGCTAAACTTTTTCACCAACAAATCACGATTCTTTGGCGCGAAGATTTACCGGCTCGTGTAGAAACAACGATAGTTCGGATACTCGAATCGACGAAAATCTCGCGCACTTTCGGTAACACGCAGAATGCAGCCGATTTACACCATAACCGATTTTTCGTTCGAACGCACGCCTGGACGAGGAAACAGTGCTCGCTGAATTCTCCAGCTGTATATGTGTTCGCTGCTCTCACGTCGGCGAAATTGTCAGGCGACCCGCAGCACACTCAATACCCATCATCCTCTCCAGCTCGCGACGATAATAATAATCCTCGAAGGCGCACTTTCATAGAACTGTCACTTGGTAACGTCTACACACACTACACTGGCAGCGGGGAATTTTCATTCTACCTTTACTCACGCGCTTCACGAAAGAGTATACGATATATACCGCAGTGTAAAAGACGACACGGGTACGAGCGGCGCTGCACTTACGAATCCTCGCTCAGCATCGATAATTGCGAGGTAAACAAAACCGTCCACTCTCTCCCTCTCTGCCTCTATCTCTTTTCTGGTGGAATTCACACGACACTCGGCACCAAAAATAACCTCGCGACAATAACGTCGGGAAAAGGAAAGACCACACTGTAGACACGAAAGAAGATATCTACTGTTCAAAAATTGAAAGAAAGAAAACAAAATCGTAACCCGCGCGTAATATGCGCGATGTGCGTATATACGAAATGAGGTACCAATATCGGCCGCGGACGCGTGTATCAGCGACGTGACTGTCGAGTGCCTACTAGCGCGTGGCCAAGACACAGTCGTAGGTAAAAGGAGAGAGAGAAAGAGAGAAGGAAAGAGAGAAAGAGAGTATACAAGAGGTAAGAGAGTGCGGTGGTGGTTAGTGGTGGGCATGGGAGTCGCGTGTGGAGGCACGCGCTGGACTGTGGATGTGCTCCTGCACGAGCTACACACACACGCAGTTCTTCTCTCGACTCTCTCTCTCTCTCTCTCTCTCTCTCTCTCTCTCTCTCTCTCTCTCTCTCTCTCGCCCCGCGCGCGTATACACACGGCGTAGGCGTATATATAAAAGCCCGCGCGCGCGTTCGGAGGCTGGAACACACCGAGAGAGAGAGAGAGAGAGAGAGAGAGTGCGTGTGTGTGTGCGTGTGAAAACGGAGAGATAGGGAGGGAGAAAAGTTTGACTCCCACTACAGCGCGGCTTGAGCTGCTGCTGCTGCTGCTGCAGCAGAGCGAGCCCGGCAAGACGACTTGAATCATACGCAGCAGTCTGCGGATGGTGAGCCGCGTCGAGTGTGGGTGCACCGCCAGTTTGCGTTCGCACGCGTACCGAGATACATATAGGCTAGCTACGAGAGAAGGGAGAGAGAGGACGACGAGATGCGGATGCGTTATGAGCGTATATGAGTAATCTGTAAAAGATTTTACGTCTGTGTGCGTGGCTTTATTCTTGGGTTGGTCTCTGAATGTCTGTTCTGTATATGAGATTTGGTCCGTGGGATATAAGTATAGGTGATAGGGGAATTCGAGGTTATATTGATTTGCACTTTCTTTATGGGATCGGGTTGTGGGAGAGAAGGTGCTGTGGTCCCATTTATTGGAGATATCGGTATAACGGGATTTTTTTACGAATCTTATTGCGAACGTTTATGGTACAGCTCTTAAAGTATATTAAATTATGTATTTTGTTATTGTATAAGTTGGGTAAAGATTCTTTGAATAAATATTATAATTATTTTTAAGTATTTAAATGACATTATCGACAATCTAATAAAATCTTTATTAATTAATCATTATCTTAAATTTTAAAAGAAATGTGTAACATCGAAATTGGTAAAATTTTTAGTTTTAGTTACACATTAATGAATGTTTCTGCTGCTCAAAATTACTGTCTCATTCACCGCCATCTAAGGATAATTAATTCTCTCTTGTAGTCATATATCAAAGAGAATGTATTAGGTGCTAAGCTAACACGTATGGCCCGCCTCTAACATTCGTTTTTATTGGAAAACCACCTGGATCGACAGGAAACGACTTATCAGGGGTGACTCGAGTTTCCACTAAATTTTCGGTCACTCATTCGAGATTTCCCTATAGTCCCAGATCGTAAATTTGAATTCACATAAAAAAACTTCCTCATTCGACAAGTGTACACGAGAATCCAGAGGAAAAAGCTTTTCGTGGTACACAATGGCGGCTGGTACAACCCGAAAATTCTCGGCTTTTATGTATTGTCACCCCACGGACAATAATGAAATACTGCGCAAGAAAAAAACTCGCCTCGAGCACAAGCAACGTTGAATCATTATCAATTTATCTTTATCGACTGCTATAAACTATACCTCCTTAGCATATTCGACTTATTCTTAAGTATATATCCTTTGAGAAAATTCACATACTCATTTCTTTCGTATAATTTCACACCTTTGGTATTTCGGTGCAGTAAATGTTTAAGTATGATAAAAATAAACTTTATACAAATGCCCAAGTGCTCCGATTTCGTATTAGATATAATATGACCCGTTTTTCCTTTTTCATTGTTCTTTTACTTCCGTCTGCTCATCTACGACGCAACCGCAGTTACCGCGGCTAAGCTTACATAAGCGAGCACCAGACTTACTTGGCCGTGCGCCAAAGTAAAGCGAAGAACAAGTCTGTACAGAATTCACAGAAAAAGACAATTAGACTTGAATATAATTACTCGTAACTATCAGCCGTACAAGACTGCGGTGACCATTCCCAAAACCCTATTCATATAAATAATCCAATTTCCCAACAAAGTTGCAAATATCGCATCAATTTTCCAGCACATATAAAAAGTATCACTTTATGCCCACATAAATTACCAGTCCGCAAGCACCTCTACGTTAAATCATCGCTCCGGATTTCGGCACACGGAGACGAATCATTAAAAAAGATACACGCGCTCGTACAGAGAAGGAAAAGTAGCCCCGCGCGTGTAGCAACAACGCTAATAAAAAACAAAAATTCAAGGGTTCGCGCGTAAGGTTCGTTTCTCGCGGCGGCGCCGCGCTCTTCTTTAAAAGCCCTCTCTTGCGCGCTCCTTTCACGCACAGATACCGAACACTGCCACGGAGAGTCGAGGTTGCATATATGATATATCCCCCGCATACATCGCTGACGTTGACATAAGTCGTCGGTCCCGAACACACGCCGCAAATCGGTTATCCCCGCCACGACTCATTAACTTTTTTCTTTCGTTGCTGCTGCTCCTGCTACCCAGCTCTCTCGGGCTGCACACGCGTGGCCGCCTCGTTAAAATAAATCCCACTGTTTCGTGGGTGTATGGGCGCGCGTGCACTGCACTCTCTCTCTCTCTCTCTCATAACTGCGCAAACCGGAACGGCTTAAAAGCCAAGGGCTCGTGTTATGAGCTGGCGACCTCTCTCTCTCTCTCTCTCTTTTGCGAGCGAGTGCGTGTGTGTGTACTCGTTGCTCGCGGAGTGTGTACAGGGCACCAAATTTAATAAGCCAAGTCGATCGTAATGTGCGATGGTCTGTGTGTGTGTGTGTGTGTGTGTGTGTGTGTGTGTGTGCATGGGAGAGAAGCGTCGAAGGTTAGCGGATACTTATATGGCCTGTTGATTGCCGGCTTTCGGTTGGCGGAGATGCCCGGAGGGATGATTTTTCGTGCTGATTTAGGAAATTTGGTGAGTCGATGTTTAATGCACGGTTAAATGGGATATTTTTTATTATTCGACGATAAATACAGATTGAATTTTAAACGCATGTAAGTGGTTTACTTCGAGCTTGTATAATGATTTTTTAGGAGTTGTGTACTGTAGTCTTCAAAGGTGCCGGCCGCTACTTGGTAGTAATTAGTCGTAATGAAAGAAACGGGAGCGTCAATTTAAAGTTTTAGAATGGGCTCGAGATGACAGTTTAACATAATTTATGAACGCTCGCATCTAGAGCTGTCTTTTTCTATAAGCTAAATGGAATCCACCATTTATGAAGCATTTTTAAGACCAGCAACTGCAACTATTTAGACGAGAAGTATTGTTAAATAGTTATTTATGGTTTAATGCTCAGTAGTCAGGATTTTAAAGCATAACTTACAATGAAACATGAACAACCATTATTTTGCTACTCGTATTTCCAAAGCATTTCGGTAGCGCCACGTTAAATTAATCCAATTACCATAATCCTTCTTCCGAGGAAAGTGTAAATAACAAGTGACATCTCGTAACAAGCTCGCGCATTAAACCTAATTCTCCAACATTAACGACCAATCCGCAATCCAAAAATCTAAGCTACACACAAATTACGCTCTCATCGAACGTATAACCTACGTTCTATACACGCAATAGTATCGAGCTCACGAGAGTGCCATATACCGCTTCCAAAGGAGCTTGGCTGGTCAAACTCGTGCGCGCGTGCATCGTCTCGGTGTGCATGCAGTTGTTCTCCCGCGTGGGTCTTTAAAGCAGCTTCAGCCGCCGTCGCGTCGGCTATACGGAGAGAATCGTTTTATTCCCTTTATTTCTCCCATAGCGCGAGCGCGTGTCGTCGTCGTCGTCGTCGTAGAGAGAAAACTGCGCGTCCTCTCTTTTCTTTCTCTGCAACCGTATACACGAGCTTTTCCCGCTGTAACAGCGGCGGCTATACGAAAATGCGATCGCGTGCCTAGCTCGGATGTTCAGGAGGTGGACACGCGGTAGAGAGAAATTGCAATTAATCGCCGCCAAGTCCCGGCTTTATGCGCGCGCGACTGTATTGCGTGCGAGCGCCTCTCTCTCTCTCTCTCTCTCTATCTCTCTTGCTAAAGCATACTTCTTCTTCTTCTTCTTCTTTTTCTTTTTCTGTCGCTCCTTTTTTCCCTCATTGTTCTAGTATATACGTGGAAATGTAGCTGTTTATGGGTTATATCTTGCGAGCGTTTCTCCTCGTTTTGTCAAGAGCCGCGCGCAATCCAAAGAATTACGAGGCCGCGATTAATGACTATTTGAGTTATTTTAATTAATGCCGCGACCGCGGTTCTTTCTGAAACAAGATCAAATGCCGAAGATTTATGAATTATGCGCGCGACTGCCGCTCGCGGTTTTAGGTCTTTCGTGCTCTTAATATCGCGGATTCTACGATGGCGTTTCTCAAGCGCTGCGCACGCGCTTGCGGCTTCTACACTTGTTTATCTCTGTTTAAATAATTAATCCACGTCGAATAATGTTTTACTGGAGTCTGGTTGGGAATGCGATAGCGTTCGCACGTTGATTATGCACCTTTTTTTTTGGCTGAAGATTCCATTTGTGCGGTTATCGAATTTCAACATTTTTGTTACCAAATGAAAGACATGATCAGGTTGAACAGTTATACGCCGAAATACTATATTAATTAGTTGTCTACTTTTCTCGCGGTGCACTGGAAATAAGCACTCAATTTTAGACATCTGTTGGAATTGATTTATGTGTGCGAGCTGTGGACGAATTAAAAATAGTCATAATTTATGAATATATGGGAGGTACCGAAATAAAACGGATTCGAATTAAGTTGCCGGCGAGGACTATAAATATACAACCCTTTACTATATCTTAATAGACTTAATCCAGGAGATCTCTCGGGAATCAGGAACATCGCGCTATTAAAATAGCCTTAACGACCAAAACACAAGTATATTTCATGTTCACAATATTGTGAGATAAGAACTTCGCTAGTTAACGAGTAGATAATCCAGTGGAATAAAATTAAATGCTAATATCTCTCCCTCTCAATCGCAAACTTTTCGAGTTACATAAACGGAGTTTCGATATTTATAAAAAAAAATCGCCTACTCACAATGTTTTTCCGTATGTACATATCCGCCATATAATAGCACTGCTTAGAGGAAATGTAATTGCCAAGCATAAGTGCAAATGTCGCTTTTCAATTAAACTAATCAGCATTAAAACTTCGCCGGTCGTAAAGTCCGTTATCTATCAAAGTCGCAATATAAAGCCGGTGAGAATTATGCGATCGACCGATCCCTTTATACAGTATAAATATATCCGCGGTTCTTCACGCATATAGTTACGCAAACGCCATGTCTGACTTCTCTCTTATATACACACATATATAGGAAAAGGAGAGGAAAGAATAAAGATTCGGGCAGTAAAGCTCGGGGATACAGTTGGTTCTGATGCACGCAGTCGATGAAGATAAATATCGTGATAATCCTGTGGCGAGTGGATGCAGGCGCGGATATATTTCCCTCGACTACGGCCGAGTGCAAAAGCGCTAAAGTGCGAGGAATAAGAGAAACCCGTGTGAGGGCCTTTAAATGCCCACGCTCTCGACCGTCATTATTATTACACTGTGGCCGTATATACCCTCGCTCTACGGTAAAGAAAGAGTGAGAGGGAGACGTGGGATCCTTCGGTATCGACGTTATTTATGCAAATATTTATTTGTGGGTTATTTATGGCGAGGATAATTGTGTGAGAGAGCTACGGAACGCGGCACTGTGGCAAAACTGCAACTTTTGATTTCGTTTATGTCAATTCCTTGCGGGTGTCGGTGTTATCTCGGCTCTGGAAGCGTTTGTTGTCCAATGTAAGCGCATGAGTCAGAGCGTATACAGCTGCGGTGGACTTGTTGCGCTGTGGTTTTCACTTTCTCCACCGGTTTTTTCTAAATCAAGTATATCAATGTATGCAAAATTGATCGAAAAACATGTAAAATATAAATATTTCAATCTTACAAAGTATGTATATAGAAATTATCATTTCTCAAAGCCATTAGGTACAATGATTAATTATTAAATAAAAAGCTCAATTTCTCGACCCACAATCCCCACGGTAAAATAAAAAATCATCCGAGTCTAAGAACCACGTATATATCTATTTCAGAGCACATAGAGCGAAAGCCAGAGAGCCATGTCCAGTCAAATCAAAAGGCGACTCGTTGGACTTTTTTATCCGCGCGCGCGTGCACCTTACATACGTCGTCCACGTTAAAGTACGTGGGGCTTTTGCCCGCGTGCCACGCGAATGAGGTTATGTCTTGCATGCAGTGTCCGTGGTTGTGCTCTCTTACTCTACTCTGTCGCGTCTTACGGGCAACGATCCAAGATGCCCATTCGAAGAAAACTGGACCTCTATAGTCAACTGCAGTAACGCGTCTGCACTTGATAAATGAGATACGTGTGAATCGGTCCGAGCGTGCAGGGATTTACCGGGGCTTTAAGAGAAAGAGAGAGAGTTTGGAAAAACTCTAGAGTGAGTGACAGCGATGCGAGAAACCGTTCTTTTTTTTCCTTACCTCCTCTTCAGCGAGTGAATTTTCACGCTGCTGCGATGTTGCATAAGATTTTCTTAGTATTGCACGGTTTCACGGTGTTTCGGTCTGTCAAAATCTTTTGAACGGCTGTACTGTTTAGGAGCGTGACGAGGCCGTGATTTTCGACAGACGCTCAAATTTATCACCAACTGTTGATACATACGATAATTCAGTCGGACAGAGCCATAAAGCAATCCCTCGATGCGCGAAAAATGCACGTATGTACATCCCGCAACACAAATGAAGCATCTTATCTATTCATAACATCGTCGATTATAAAGTGGAGGAAGCTGCCCTCGGTAAAACGGCCCTAAAAAACTAATTACAGAACCTTTCAGAACCGCGCGTTCTGTACAGGCCAAGAGCAATGGGCGATTCGTGCACCGCTGACCATCAAAGACAAAAACGCCGCGCGACTAATACTTTTCACCGTCGTCCTCACTCTCTCTCTCTCTCTCGAAAATAAATGTAAATTGCCGCGTGTGCTCGCGCGCGGCGTCCGTCCACCTCGCATAAAACATGAGAGAGTCTCTGTCTCGAGCCGATGTTCGGTGCTGCGGAAGGTAGGAGAAAAAGAGGAGACGGTAGCTGCGGACACCTGGCGAGTGAGAGAGAGAGAGAGCCGCCGCTACCTATACGCTTCTTCTTATTCTTCTTCTCTCTCTCGTCAGCGCCGTGTGTATATATACCTATATGTTAAAGCGCGAGAATGAAATTTTCTGTGGAAGCGCGAGGCTCGCGGCCGTTTTACGTCTTCGTCCGCGTGACGTGAGAGCTGGCTACCGAGCTTCGCGCGCTTCTTGTATTATTGGGCTGGTTTTATATATTACCTGGAGCGCTTGCCGGACTCCTGACAAAATGTATACGTTGACTTTTTTGGTAGCTGCTGTGCAGGTCCTTTTGTTTGCTAAATATTATTGCGTGTGAAATTTGGGAGATGGTAATAAACGCATACACACGTAGATATCGGAGTTTGAAAATGGCTTTGTGAAATATTGTATTTTAACAATATCGTAAAGTGTAATGTCTTCTTTCGTCTTCTGTTTCTTTATACTGACACGTGAATAAACTCTTTAATAATTACTTGAACTACATCGATCCCTTTATATTTGCTTGATAAAATAAATGTTTGAAGATTAAAAATTTATAAGAAATTGATTAAAATTATTCATATGGTTTTCATTTTTGTGCATGTCATTCAAACACGTACTCACTCCGCAACACCACGAAGAAAAACAAAAATAAAATGTATGCATACAGATTTATAATCATTTACAACGATGCTATACGAACTAAAGCTCAACACCGAAAACACAGTCTAAAACAAACCAGCCACAGTTTAATCAATTCGCTCATTACAAATCACGTCCGTTCTCCGAAACTTGTCCCGCCTGCAGCTGCAAAAACAGTCTCCACTATCCGCGCGCGACAACAAAAATCAGCGCGGCGTAATCGAATCAATCGCAACGATGAAAGACGGCGCAACGTGTCCCACACAGCCCCTTTTATACCCGCAGTGCAACAATAAGCGAACGCGTTCTCATATTGCTGCACGCGGCACGCAAGTAGAGAGAGAGAGAGAGAGAGTCGCGACCTCGCGAAGGCACGCGTCAAATAAGGGCGTATAGTCATGCACACACGCGAGCCCCCCCGATCATGCATACATATGCGGCGAGCGTGTGCATGTACTTAGCATAAGTCTCGCCACCCGAGGCGCTCTCTCATCGTATTTCATGCCGCTACGTGCAGTGCTTACTCTCTCTCTCACTCTCTCTCTTGCAACCTTCGGTACTTATAACTGGCCCTTTTTTCTCCTGTCGTTACTTTTTTTGCCGTATAGCTATGTTTCTTTTTTTGCTTCTCTCTCTCTCTCTCTCTCTCTCTCTTGCTTGGCCTTTTTTCTCCCTTCTGTTTTATTCCACGCGCGCGCGCGTGTGTGTGTGTATCTCGCTCGTTGTGCCCAACACCGAACACTTTGTGTCTCGTTCAAAGTTATTTTTTATGGTTTATTTGCTCCCCCGCTCTGCATCCCGCGGGTTTCGACTGCAGGCTTTGTTAGGCCCCGCGCGCCAGCTTTCCCCTTTACCCGCCTATTGATCTTACCCTTCCCGCGACTTTGATGCCTTTATCGTTCACATTCGTTTGCGAATTTAATTAGTTATCGACGGACTGTCATTGTTTTAACTTGTCGACTTGATGGAAGCCTTCAAAATATTAAGTTTAGTAATTCTTGTTTCTAGAATGATGTATTGTCGTGTTTTTTTTTTAGTAATAACGTTATCGCGCGAGGCTTTTAGCGCAATTTAAATTAAGTTTCTTTGTACGAGGATAGTCGTAAAACACTGGGACGAGCAAATGATACATACTGCGCTCTTTATATCAGCGATTGGTAACGATGAAGCAAATTTATGACAGTCGAGCTAATAAGAAACAGCAAGACCGCGTGTATACACAAAGCCGAGGAAAGTGCGCGTGCACTCGCGGTGTAAATTAAAATAACCGCGACGTTATTATCTTCCACGCGCGGACAATCCTTAATTCTTCCTGCATTCTCTCTCGATTCCTGTTTTTCTCACTGGCTCGCTGTTCTTTTTTTTTGTGACCCAGCTCGTCGATTGCGCCGCACTATAAGTACACTCGTATCCAACATTTTTAGCGCTATAAAGAGCCTCGCTCGCGCATCTCGCTATTTCAGTTCCGCTTTCTATTCCCGGCCTTTATAATCTTTTCCTCTTCCTCCTTCATACGTACACATATATGTGTATCCACGAGAAGGAGAGAGAGAAAGAGAGATAATCGGACCCCGGTCACGTGAAACTCCTTACATTTCCAGAAAAGGAAGTCACCTCTATTTCCTGAGAGCTCATCTCGAGAGAGAGAGAGACATAGAGAGCCCCTTTCTCTCTCCCACTCCCACTATTATACATCCTATTTCTCTCCTTTTTCTCTCATTTTCTCCTTCGCAGTCTTGGCTTACGGTATATATACCCACCTCGGAGCGAGATTCTATTTGGATATAATTATTTTTCCGCGCTCATGAATATGTGCATACCCTCACGAGCATGCTTATTAATTCTATCGCGCAATTTGAAACGTATTAGCAGCAAAGATAAAAGAGGCCTATCTTCTTAGCTATATTAGCTGTAGCAAAGTTGTAAGTATGTGCATATAATCTAACAATTACAGCGATAGTCGTTATGTGTACTAATTATCACGCGCTGATGCTGTTGAAACAACTATCATTACACCGAAAACCGCAGCTCGCATCCCCTATCGCATATAACGACGTCGTAACGAGGGACTGATTTATTTAAATAAATTAAGCCCCGATTCAATTATTTCGCATCTCGCGGGCTGTTCTCTGTCCCTCGTCGCTCTTTCGCATTTTGTCTCTTCCATTCGCCTTCCTTTTTTTCTTACCCTTCCTCTTACTCCGAGCTGCAGCGCTCTCGCTTTCTTTCCTTTGCGCGCGCGCGCGCGCGAGCGGCTTTAGTTCGCTGCAGCTCAGAGCTCGCATATATACCTTCTTATGCGCATGGAGCGTTGGCTTGTTCGCTCGTTTGTATAACTGATCGTCGAGAAGCATGACTTATTCTCGCGGGTCTTTTGCCCTCGGGTGACGCTGGCAATTGAGCCTCTCTCTCTCTCTCTCTCAGTTGGTTGGTGTACGTATGTACCCCAAGCGAGCGCGCGTACTCGATACTTTGAATCCTTAAAAGCCTCGTAAAGTACGCCGACTTAAGAGCCGTAAGATATAACTCGTTTTGGATCCCGTGGGATCCCCCTGGATGTGTGCTCCAGCATGCGCCGCTCGATTTCGGGATAAATATGGAACGAAATATTATTATTGTGCGCTGCGCTTGTGCACCGCTCGCTCTGCATCGATCACAGCAGACTGAGTCACTTCCTCCTCCCCCTTCGAGTTGTATATGAATAGGAGAGATTTTTCATACGAAAAGATACTGTGTAGGGTGCGGTGGAGGTGTTATTTTTAAGTCGACGAGAGATGCACGAAAGTAAGACTGGATATATTATAATATGAAATGATAAATTGACCTCTCGCAAGGAGGCTATCGTTTGTTTTAAAATAATTTAAATTATAAATTCACGCTGCCTCGGGAGTATTTTGCTTAAAAATAGCAACTGATTTATTGCTTTTAGAAAACTAAATTAAATGCCCCAGTTTCTATAACAGCTATAACATCCGAAAGCCATATTGCGAATAAATTTATTAGCAAAAGTTCGAATTCAATTAAAACGATATCAGAACCTAAGCATCATTTATGCGGCCGAGTGAGCTGTTGACTTTATATCCTTGAATTGGAACGAGATATAAATGTATTAATATTCATTAATATTTCCAAAGCGAGTGCATATATCACTCGAGTTCATCGTTGCACGATTAAACAGTAAAGCGTAATCCCCTCGAATGCATTTGATGAACAGCAAGATTACGTAAATCAAAAGCTTTATGCGACCCATTAAGTAGCTGCAGGAAAGGAGTGAAAGAAAGGAAAGAGAGACAAGGAGAGAGAGAGAGAGAGAGAGAGAAATAAGCCAAATAATAAGTAAGTGAGAAAAAATTGGGTAGCGGCAGGGATTAAAGCTGAATTTATCGCTCTATCGCAGTCACGCTGGTTGCGGGTCATGCACTTAAAAGCAGCACAACTGCGCGAGAGAAAAGATAAATTATTTTGAATGAGATTTTTCGCAATGTAATTGAAATTCTCCGACAACTATACGAATGCGCAAGTGTTTATCATTCAATGCTGCAATATTTGTGATTATGATAATTATTTAGGCGATGATTTAGGAGTAAACTGCTGTCTTGCTCCTCGTAAATCGAACACATTTTCACGGTTTCACTTTCCACGGATTCGTAATCAGCGACCTCGAAAACCCCTGTATACTAATTTTCAAGTATAACCGTTAACATGTATCTGGTTTACAAGGACTTCTTTTTGTGTCTAAAATTAACTCAGTATAGCAAAAGTTAAATATCAACTTTGATATCGCATTACTCTGTCAAAATTTATACATTTTACGAATTATTTTTTTCTGATATCGTTGGGAGTTTACTTTTAGATTAACTCGACTGTAATGATGAGCATAAAATTAAGCTATTTTTATGGAGCGAATACTCCAAGATTATGCTAGCGTATCGTTAGCAGCTAAAGATGCAGTCTTATTGAGACAAGACTCCACATTTTCAAAAACACCGACAGAATTAAGCGGTTATCGCTCATCCGAGTCTTTTCAAGATTTTAATTAGTCCAAAATTCGTTGCATCGCGTACGCACCTACTTGTTAGCCTCTTCCCAGTTATATCTTGATAAGAATAAAAGCGCAGTCCTTAATAAATCTCCTTTTTCCCCCCTCCACTTTTTCCCACCACCTTCATGGATCCTTTCCCTTTTGAGAAGCTCTCGGAGCTCGCGCGGGAACAGATTCTCCGCGGGATGAAATACGAGTGAGGCGAGAGAAAGAGCGGAGCAAGAAGAAAAGCGACGATGATAGGCGAAGGGCAAAAACGAGCCGCGGGAGGAGAGGAGAGAGAGAGAGAGAGAGAGAGAGAGAGAGAGAGAGAGAGAGAGAGAGTGAAGGAGGGAGAGCAGAATGAAGAGCGAAGAAGACAAACTCAATTTGGGCTGTTACAGGTCCGTCTATTGTCGAGGCTGTTTAAGCGATAAGTCATTCTTGACGATAAGCCATTGGAAGGATGGACAGGGCGAGCGACGTGTTCGCCTCACGAGTGCTCCTTACGAAATATTTCCAATATGAAAGAGACACCCGCTTTTTACACGCTCGCACGCGCTCTCCGCGGTCAAAGGGAATGCAGAATCGCTCGAGCAGTCGGCCCTCGTTGTAGCGGCAGCTTCTTTTCACCGAGGCTCATATTACGCATCTTATTAAAGCGATTTCGAAAGCTTATATATCTATTTGATGTATCGATGAATAGCCGCAGTATTTATTTTCCATTCTGTTGCCTTCGGTTGCCGCACGGCGTGTGTCTTTTTCTTCGGAATGCTCTTTACGTCGATATACTCGTATATAATTGAAATTGTGACGATGTCTCGTAGCTATTCAGGTTGCCGTCTCGAAGTATATATGTGCACATTGACATCTGATGCCTTTTAAACGTACGATTTATTTTAAAATTCTTGAACTAATCATATTTGAAAAGCGCAGAAGAAGAAATTTCCATTTCTATAAGTATAACTTTCCATTCGCAATTTGAACTTTATGTTACGCTACAGCTTCGTAACAAATATTGCATCATACACTACCTATTGTGTACGATATCAAATTATAAAACTCTGAAGCAGATGGAAAATTCCTCCAGTAAAATGATCCAAAAGAAGCAAAAAAAAAAAAAAGAATCGTTTCATAAGCTAGAAAGAATTTCCATCCAGAAAAGTTTATGTGTCACGAGTCAACCCCGGTCAAATAGGATACCTTTTATACGCGATGACGCTCTTGTATATACTATACGTATACGCCATGGGGCCAAAGTGTGCATGTTGTATGTACCGGATGACAGAGCTAGACGGTGCGTGAGATTTGAATTCGAAGTGACGGCATCTTCCGAAAGTGTATTTCTGGAGCAGAGAGAAGGGATCAGCCGTCGGGAGCTCGGATTAGCTTCTCAGAGGTATGAGTTACTTGTCACCGAACGCATGGGCTATATAATATAGCGGGAAATGCATGACGTTACGCTCCAGCTGGTCGACTCTTTAAACCAGACTGATTTGTCATCATTTGATCTTTAATTGAATATTTAGGTGAATGCGCATCGCTCTGCCTTTAATTAATAATTAAAAATGTTTGCTTGTTTTTATAATGAGGAAAGGTGCGTTTAAAATTGATTAGACTGAATAGAATTAAGGTCGAATTTTTATGTGAGAGTGAATTTACATATAACTTTGCTTCTTGTATTTTTATTCAATATATAGAAATTATACATATTTTAATAAAAATTATAATTTCATATGTACAGTATCACGTTACCCATGCAAGACCATAAATGTGAAAGAAGATCTATGTAAACCTTTTCCACAATGCTGTCTACAGCTGACGTGCAACTGAAAAAAACAATTAAAATTTTACTACAAACGAAGAACAAGCACGCAAATAAGTATCATTATTCTTGGTACGGATAAAATTTAGAGTTTAGTTTATTTTACAATTTATTCCAAATATTTTAGTCGTAACTATAAATATACATAAACGGTATGAAATTATAATATGCTCATATAGAAAATATATTGCATGATAATTAATATTATACATCAATGTATACTTTTGCAACATGAAATACGTAATATAGGCACAGTTATAAATTCGCTATTTTATATCTAATTTGCAGAATAAATTTCTATACTATGATGCACAGATAGCAACAATGAATAAATAAAACTTTCGTATATCTGACGCTTATTGTGATTGCTACTGCACAAGAATATCCGCTAAAAAATACAAGAATCCTAGGAATCATGTTTTTTATCGTATCATAAATTCACTGTAATAGAAAGCATAAAATATTACGTAATCATAAATTCGTCAATATAAATTATTTCAAATTAATACTTAAAAATTCTAAATGCCGCATATAGAAACATCAAAAATTGTATACAAGCTCGTTTCCGTCGTACACGAGAATAATCATTACAATCAATCCATCAAGAATGTACGGACGAAGAATCGCTCACTGTTGTCTGCAGTCCCTAGACATGACCGATATATAGGTGAAGGGGCGCATGTACACTCGTC
The DNA here is from genome assembly GCA_900490015.1 of Megastigmus stigmatizans. Lineage (NCBI taxonomy): Eukaryota > Metazoa > Arthropoda > Insecta > Hymenoptera > Megastigmidae > Megastigmus > Megastigmus stigmatizans. Next base: position 9,047 of record UELV01094249.1, on the reverse strand, counting down.
GCGCGTCCCAGTGTGAACCACTTAGCCAATAGCCACGGCTCTGGTCTCTGCCAGAGAGTGAGATTTCTATCGGGCTGCGTGTTTGTCAGGGTCCCGTATATAGGGACTCTGTGCACGCTCGTTAAGGACCGCTGTATATGCTCGAGAACTCTCGAAATTTTCTTATCGGGGTAAGTGTACGTGGCTGCTGCTTCACTTGTGGGAGAGTTTAGGACGTTGTTTGTGGCCAATCGTGGGTTCAGTTTTTTTAATCAATTTTTTGGGCACGACTCCGAAGTTACAAACTAGCTAGATCTCTTAACGTTCTTACTTATAAAAGTTTTTTAAACTATTGCATACACAGATGCTTTTGTACATCCATGCTTTGAGAACGATTTAATTGTCGCAATATAGCAACGTGTTTTCACTAACGCCAAACTATTCCAGTAAATATTCACCGAGCTATCGTTGACTTTCATCCTCATACTCCAAGGCTATATGCACCGAATGAAAAACCATCCTCTCATTCAATAAAGCAAAATACGAAAAGCCTCTCATCTGCTTGTCTGCTTAGTATGCGCGATGGTATATACGAACAACGGCAGCGCATAACTCAACGAAAAGGCCCTGTCCTCTGGTGCACGCGCAGTGCCGCATTTCGGGTCCTTGTCGCACGCTCTCGCAGTCAAAAGAGCTGAGAAGGAAGCGAGAAAGGGAAAGCAAGAGAAAGAGAGAGAGAGAGAGAGAAGAGAGGAGGGCGTCAGAGATGTGCCTCGAGGCTACGGTATAAATCGCCAGGGACGGACAGCGCGTCCGGCTAATTACAGAGATTCTACCCTCGATTATCGATGGGCGCGGGCTAATAATAAAGAATAAATTAATAAACACTAATATCACGATGCTCCTTTGCGATATTATTCGGCGCCGCGCGCGCACTTTTTTCACTCTCTCTGTATGTGTGCACACATCGTATATGCGGATATAATCGGGGGACCATGCACGAGGCAAAAAATGCACAAAGACCATGTGAATATTAATTTATCGAATCGGAAAATCTCTGCTGGTCTGGACAACGGATTACTTCTTTACTTAATAATTATATAAGGATGCACTATAGAAAATGCAATGTTTTATGCGCAGATAGCTAATGCAATTGCTTAAATTATTACATTCCGTAAATGCACTATATGTATCTATTATCTATTGATCCATTATTAAAACAAATTAAATAAATGAAAATCAATATATGAAACATTAATTTGGAATCATCAACGATTTTTCTCTATCTTCAATATTATTACACGTTATTACGTTACTATTGTAATTATATTAAGAATTGTATACACGCAAATTGTTCGTACAAGAAACACTCGAAAACAAGACTGTGCTAAGCAGAAAGACAACAGACAAAGGGGAAATGAAGCTCGAGCCCACGCGGAAACGCGGGCAAAAAGGTATAGCATTTCGCGTGCAGTATACGCGCGCTGCACAAAGTCGGAGCGCGATATCTTCTATCATCTTTCGTTTATCTCATTGACGCCCAGTCGATCAACGCGTCGTCGTGAGCTTCGCTCTATTGCGGTGTGCAGCTGCGGGACGAGACTCGCGAGAAAGATAGAGAGACGCCTACGCGAACGAGACCTAAATAAAAAGTCGTCTCCTAATGCATATAACGCGGCGCGCGATCTGGAGCGGATCCGAGACTCGTTTCGAAACGCTTACACACACTTATTTTCGCGCGATCTGTAATGAACGTGTGTATGTATAGAGGCTCATTTGTACGACGCGATAAGTGCACGCGGTCTTAAGTGACAAAATTAAGATATTCGATTTGCGACATTAATCAATTTAATTATACGATGCGATTACGAGTGAGCGCATGGAAAAGTAGCCAGCGGTCTGGGGAGGCTGTGCGTGCGCCGCGCAAACATATTTTAAGATTAACCGAATCATGACTCTGGATCAGCTGACTCCGATGCTCCCAATTACGATTAGCCGCAAAAATCATGTGTACTTTGATCATTGATAATTTTGAGCTTCCAGTTGGATGCGTTTAAGTGTTAAAAATGCCAACCAGTGGATAAAGTTTGATGGTGTTTACATTCGAGTCGGACGCTATAATGACACGTAGTCAGAAAATTATTATATTAACTTTCGAGAGGAGAGAAATTTTTAAACACAAAAAATTACCCGATATTTTTATCTATACCTCAATAAGTATCGAATCAATCTCAATCTTAATGCAATTCAATTACCGAGAAATCAATTTGACACACGCTGTATATCACCGATACCTCCAATCCTCTAATTACATAAACATCTGCGGGAAAGCCAGACAAGTCACAAAGTTTCTCCAGGCAGGACAGTATTTGATAAGCCGAAAAAAAATTATTCCCTGCAGCATTAGCATTATCTTATAGCATCGATTGGCAAACCAAGCGAAACTCTAACCATTCGAAGCTCTCTCTCTCTCTCTCTCTCTCTCTCTCTCTCTCTCTCTCTCTGTCTCTCTCAAATTGCACCAATTACACGCTATTAAACGAGTAACAAAAGTTCAGTTCGATTAAGTACGATTGCCTGAGTACGCGCGATCATAATTTTTGCCACCCGCGGTATAACGAACCGTTAAATCGAGAGTCTCGAAATTATTATCCACCACCGATTCGTGTCCCCATATATATATACACGTACACAGAGATCGAGCGACGGAAGCTTAAAGGAGCGGGGCGAACACGCGCGCGTGTGGGTTTCCCCCGGCTACATCTTACTACTTTACGCGGAAACGCTGAGCGCTAAATTACGGTACTCGCTGAAAACGACATCGCCCAGCTACTCGGCACTACACACACATACACACTGGCCCGAAGCGATCTCTCCCAGCAGAAGTGTCTATTAACTCGGCTTATATATATATATATGTAGTCTATGGATATGAAGGAAATCTTCTACTCGTGATCTCACTTCGGGTGAAACGTTCCCCCAGAGTAGAATGAACCAATTTATTGCGCTCCAGCGAGGGTGGGACGATGAATCACTTACGAAAGATTATTTAGACTAGTGTGATAATGCATCGTGCGCGCCTCAAGCAATGAAAGCTTATATTTTGGATATTATAGCATAAGTATATTGTTAAGCTACTTGTCCTGCTAATATTAACGATGAGATTGTTAGGAATTGCATGTAACAGCTCTAATCAAATATTGAACGCTGTAAACTCGTCAAAATTTTTAGTAAATATTTTTCAGTAATTACTGCTGTCTTTTTTGTGCTTACCTATCCAAACAAACTATGTTTTTTGTTGACGTCAGTTTTGCATATTTGCCTCGTTTGTCCGCAAATTTTAGAAAACTTGAGAAAACCTTGACGTAAGCTGAATCATTGAAGAAGTATTTGAACGCGTGTACGAGTATCGTGGAATTCTCTCGCAAGTCCACACAAATTGCGTCAACGGTATATATATTGACTAAAAATACTACTTTTGAACGTGCAGTTCTCAAACTATGCGCTTACACAAGCTGGCACCAGAGTCACAAAACCTCTGCTTCGGTTCAACGCGACTTCCAAGCGATCCGCAAAATTATTCAATATATACAGACATCCTGAATACCATTGTACTCTCACGTTGGTATACAATAAAAAAAAATCCACAACTCGATCGTATGGCTTCTTTTAGCTGCAGAGACGCAGTTGTCGTAAGGTTGAAAGAGAGACGCAAGCCAACGAATTCCACACACACACACACACACACGCGGCCTATGTAAATCGGACTATTAGTCGAGGCAGGTATATTGCTTAGCCAATTAGCGTCGCTGTGGCGCGCGTCTGCTGCTGTTGCTCGCTCTGCAACAACGACGACGTACGGCACGTGTGTGTATGTTTGCAAACGAGCTCGACTCTCTTATAAAGAGAGAGCGAATGCGAGTTATGTACGTGTGTGTAGTGTAAGTGTGCACGGGTATGGAACGACCCAAGAACGATCTGAGGATGTAAGCTATTGGTGGGTACAGTGAGAGGCAAGAGTTGAGTGTGTATAGCATTGCCAAGTTGTTGGGGTGGATGCGAGTAAGAGATGCGTGGGTGTGTTCTCTATGCTAAAATCATTGGCGACTTTTACGGGTCAGTACTTGTATCCGGAAAAGTGTTGCAACTGGCATTGTTATCTGCACATTGATTTTATATATTTACGAAGCTATATATTTAATAAAAGCAAGGTGGTATATTTCAGTTGGACAAGATACTTTTCTAAATTTGAATTCGCGGTTTTTCGCGGAGCATTAATGCCCAGTGGACACAGGGTACTATAGGGAGCTATTATTTAAATCGGTACATAAAGACAGAAGAGATATGAAGGAAAATACTGCAAAAAACTGGGGATGTCTGCACATTGTTGGTGACAGCTTAGGGGTACACCTTGCTGGGAAAGTTGCTGAGATGTTAAAATCAGCGCAAATGCATGCTCATCCGTTAACTGGTCCTAATCCTAAGCTCCTTGCCTTGAACATTCAAGCTTACTAATCGATAAGAAGAATTAAAAATGAAGTAGTTGAAGTTATTCGTACAAATAGCGAGCCCGAGAGTGGATACATGCATCCTATAGCATAAAGCTATAAGGAAACTACAGTATTTTGGTACTTGTTTTAATATTTCAATACCTATAGGGTTACTAAGAAAATATTGAAATAATATAATAGTATAACTGAAATGTTTACAAGTGATGTTGGTATTTATATAGTCGATGTCAACAATCAGCTGGAATGTACAATTTTATTGAATAATCAGCCACAGCTTAATGGAAATCCAGTAATTAAGTATTTTCCAAAAGAACTAGCAAAAAATCTAAGTATGTAAACATCAAATATATTCTTCTATTATGCAACAGAGTTCGTATGTTTATTGTAATATTTAATTTTTGTGACCATATAGTATGCTGCCGATCTGAGCTACTAAAACGTCACTACAAAGCACCAGAATACTTTGTTCAATTTCCAAAACACAGAAACTGCAAATTTTGGGCAATCAACAAAATTTCAGGTGCTGATCAAAATGTAAATAGCATATGCGAAAAGAATAAGAAATGGTGTATAGCCATAGGACTGAATACTGATAAGTATAAAAACAAATTTCAGAAATATTACATGTAGATGTAGAAAATATCAATCAACGCACTGTTCAAAAATAAATAATTTAGGTTCTAACTTAGATGTTGAAATACCAAAAGTTATGTGAAATTATATCTGGTGGAATCGGAATAGCTCTTAAATAACGATACCCAGTGATGTGCCATGTTATTAATCAAAATCTGAATATTTTGTAACATATTTATTTACTAGTATATATATATATATATATGATTGATTCATTAATAATAATATTATTGATAAAATAGTTACCTATGTACATTTTTATGCTGTGTATAGTCCACAATTGTTTTATTGAGAATTTTGTTAGTCCTTATGAATATGAATTATTTGTAAATTAATTAACTATAATAATATAAAGTTACAAAATAAAAATTAAATTGATTATCTAAATATCTTGACTTATATTTTCAAAAAGGGCTTTTGTTGTAAAATAATTACTATACGAATTATTGTTGTTGTGACAGTATGTTATTAATCGTATTAATTAAAACATATTTATAAATGTGTAGAAATATTTTTTCAGATTTTAAGAGCTTTATAAAAGCTTACAAATTTAGTTACTTATTATAATATTCAAATGATGATAGATGTTCAATAATACGGGAAATAAAATATGAACAATATTCAATATTTTGTGTGAAATATAGGCCATACATTATCGTTAGGTTCTTTTAAATTAGATTAAAATATTTTCATAACTTTAGCAATATCTACAAAATGTATTGTACAACTTATTAAAATTCTAAGATAAATTATTTACAATACCAATATTTCTATTCTGGTTTTTAACTGCTACCGTTATTGTTTTGTTCTTTTAAATCACATAATATTATTACAATAATGTCACAATTTTTACAATATCTACAAAATACATTACACATTATACTTATCAAAATTCTAAGATTGATTATCTTTAATGTAATCAAATAAAATAATTCTGGCCTTTGACGTTTGCTTGGTTGAGTGAATTCAAGAGCGTCTTCCACTCTACGTTTTCTAAGCTATAATCGTTTCCGTTTCCCTGATAACTGATAACTGATAACTCGTGAAATACTGGTAGAATTTCTTCTTCTCTTGATGACTCTATAACGTATCGATATAGTATTACCTTAGTTTGCATATTCAGTTCGTTAATATCAAGATAATCTGCTGCCCTCCCTAGATGTAGTAACGCCGTAAAATCGGCCTGAAATGAATGTACAAAGTTAATAAATACTATATGTAAAGAACAGTAGATTGATGAAAGCGCATTTTATTTATTAATGAAAGAAGTTCGACAAAATCATCTTCTCCATTAAAATAATAGATTATTGATTTCTATTTTTTACATGGCTAAAAAAAAGTAGGTCAATGATTTGATTTGCAATATAATATATTATTATACAATATACCAATTAGATATTATAATTATGAACGTTTTTCTACAAAAATAAAATTTTACTTTTGAATTACTTAATCGTTATGTTATGACTACTTTCAAATACAAAGATCAACTTAATGTGACTGTTATAACTATTAACTAAGAATCTACCCTTTGGAAGCCACCCCGTGTTTTTGGTATGATGAAAAATTCATTGTCCCAGTCGTCAAAAGAAAAAAATCTTCGTTTCATATTTTCGTTAGCGATATAGTTATTTTGTTTATAAATTTTTTTATAACGTTCCATCCACTGGACGATTTTCTCGAGCACAGAACTGTCGATATAAAGAGGAATAATCTCAATATCGAGTTCCTCTCCGTCCACATCGTTAAGGATGGTTCTTAAAAATTTGGATATTATTGCGGCTTCAAAATCCACTTCGAATATGACATTGTCTTTACTTTGTAGTCTAACAGGTTTCATCTATAATACGTTATAATTAATAATTAATAATAGCCTATACAATTAAAAGTTAAGTTTTGTGAGCTTATATCAAATACACATTACAGGTTTGATAGTAAAAATATCTAGCAGGGAAATTACCACTGCAGTTTATTTTGAGCAATAATGTAAGTGTAAGAAGTGTACCTTTTTAATTTCAGTCATCGTAAAACAAAGATTTATATTTATCGACGTATCAACTTATCCGTTTAAATTACCACCAGCGCAACAATAAATTTATCTTCTAGTTTAAACTGCCGAGTACACTCTGCAAGGACAAATTACCGCACAGTGAAAATTGAGTAAAGGCATAAATATATAAAGTTGATTCTAAGAATTGACTATTCAGTTTAATGAAAAACTTATTCGATATTTCAGGAAAATATGTACACTTATTTATATTTGTACCTACCTTTAATCTTAAATGTAGAGTGAAACATCACACCATAATATTATTTGACGACAATTAGCCAAAATATTAAGTATAAGTTGTAAAGATAAGAGATATAGTTGAATGTTGTGATTTCATTAGTTTATAAAACTTTGTATTTAATTTATGATTTATAGGCTTGCAAAACTGCATTAAATATTTAAGTTAAGTTGAAATATTAATATAGTGTTCGATCCTTTATTCAACCAAGACAATATTCTCAGTATTAATAAAATTCTGATTTCATTTTACGTTAATAAGAGAATACGTTATGAATTATTAATGTAAATAGAATAATTAATAAGACATTTTGAGATATCAGAAATTTTCATTCATTACTGTTTTAATGCTTAAACAATATTTAAAACCTTAGTTATTCAAAATTGATTTTCGCAAGGACTGTACAGCACAGCGCAGTTTTAAGATCTCTAGGCTAGAAATCGCAATTGCATATGTACCTTTTTGTGCCTCCTGTCGTCCATTCCCCGACATATTTACTTTCTTTTCTTGGGCATTTGAAAACAGGAAAAGGCATTCGTAGTTTCTTCAATTGCAATTTACGACACGCGGCTCGCGCCATGGATTATTAATTGAGCCTTATTTAAGTGCGCGCGTGTAATAAGAATGCCGTTTGCGATCTTCTTTACGACGGGGCTTGTAAATTGAATGATTTAAATTATAATATTCATGGAGGCCTTTTTAACAAACTGGAGCGCCGCTCGCACGCGCGCGCCTTCGGTTGTTTTCGTGAAAAACGTCACTAGCGCGCCTCTCGCTCGTAATTTTATGCCCCATTTATTGGGACGCGCCTACAAATAAAGTTCTCACATCCAGGAAATCTTTACGCGCTTTAAATATATGTATCTTTTAATTCGATATATATATATCAAATTAAAAGAAATGCTTTTGGAAAGAATTGCCTATTAAATCAGTTTATGATTTTTTCTATAGTTGCGTTTGGACACTTATTGCTATTAAATATATTTACTGGATTTCTCAAGCGTAAACTATGTCTTTCTTTTCGTTGCAGATTTCTATCGCGTTCGAGGAAACGGTTATAGAGATCTGAACATTTTTCTTGCGATTTCATAAAGATAAGTAAGCAGCGATGATAAACGTAACGTCTGTAATCAAATACCGTTTTTATCAATTAATTCAGTATGAAACTCTTTAAACTCAGTTTGAATCGTATTTTTATGATTTAAGGATTAATAGAGATAAATATAATTAAAGATAATTTACTTATAGACTATGACTTCCATTATTTTTGGCATTGCAACCGTTACTTCTACCATAATATAATTTGACTATAAACCACAAATTTCGAATTATAAATTACAAATTTGTAAACAATCGACCAAATCATAGTGTTCTTGTCATTTTCTTCAATAAAACTGAAAACATTCAACGAACGACCTTTCACGTCCTTGTTACACTTTGGATTACAAAAGATATAAAAAAATGGCGCAGGCGCGGGTCTCAAATGGACTTGCGCTTGGAGCGATTTTTCAATTAAGTAGTACTTTTGTCGGCAACCAGATAAGCCAAAACGTCAGAAAAGAAAGAAAAAAGGACCGGATCGAGAATAAAGACGCGACTTTTTCTGAAACGCACACACACACACACACACACACAC
>UELV01094248.1:0-20426 GCA_900490015.1 Megastigmus stigmatizans | reverse complement strand
CTCTCTCTCTCTCTCTCTCTCTCTCTCTCTCTCTCTCTCTCTCTCTCTTGCTGGCTGGCTGGCTGGCTCTTATAGGTAGTGGTGCGCAAGTGTGTTGGAGGCGCACAGAGCGCGCATAATAATTTAGAGCAACTTTGTTCGCTCGTCGTTCAATAACGCCGCGAGGCTGCGAGGCGAGAGAGGCGAGCAAGCAATTTCCTGGGCGCGAGCGAGCGAGCGAACGAACAAACGAGAGAGAGAGAGAGAGAGAGAGAGAGAGAGAGAACTTATATATATACACGGAGAAGAGAAGCGAAAAAGCGCGCCGGAGCGAGCGAAACCAAGTTGGGCGCTGAACAAGAGAAGAAGTCTATTCGCGCGGTGCGAGGCGGAGGAGTCCAGGGATGATGGAAAAAGAAGTGGAAGTGGAGCATAGCTATATAGCCAGCTGTAGGCCTTTCTTTGTACTCCTCCCTCCCCCCTCCCCTCCCGAAGTCGTAAACTTATAGATTAGAGCCAATTGTCCGGTTCGAGCTTGGAAGACATCTTTAACCCCTTCCAGTCACAGTCGCCTCTCGCTATGATGGACGCGGCGGCCACTTTTTCGCGCCCGTAAAATGCACTTTTAAATGTAATCCATAAATATAGTTGGACTCGAAAGCTTGTCTCGCTGACGATGCGTGGTAAGTGCAGTATAAACCGTTCGGGATTGAGACGTTTGCAGAGTTATATAAGCTCGCGATGTAACGAGTGCGCTCTAGTTTTCGATCTTTAACAGATTGCTTTACGGCTCTCGTACCTCGCCAACTTCCAGGTAAAACACACAAGTTGTGCGTTAGGCGTGATGACTATATAGAAAAACTGACTGTACGATGCCACTTCGTAGTTGCATTCTTACACCATTCAGGCATCGCGAGAATATGGAGTCGATCTTCGATAAGAGCAAGGTGTCCCAATAGCCATAGGCGCGCGCAGCATCAACAGCCTCTTTCCTTATACAATTTCTTTCGCTTCGTTTGCAGAAAGCCGCGCTCGCGCAAGCATCGACTAAACATCACCTTGGTAAAGACGAGCTGGCAAAAATGTGCCCCCTTGCTATAAATTTCCAGCGTCCCTTTTTTCGTCTCCTCCCTCGACCTCTAGAAAGCGCAGCTTGCAACGTGCTGCGATAGGACAAGAGGCTGTGCGAGAAAACGCATGGATTCATAAAACACAACCGGTCGCGGCGAAAGAAAAGGGCCCACATACACCACGCGTTCATCATATTTCCAGAGAGCCGAGAGAGAGAGAGAGAGAAAGAGAAAAAGCTCACACTTTACATAGTATACGTAGCGCGCGGGGCCCTGTTTATCTCGAGCAATATACACTACTCGCGCGTCTCCTCTGTCCGGCTGCACTGCTGCACAAGATTCCCCTTACCGAGCCAGCTCCTCCATCTCTCTCCATCTCTCCCTCTCTCTCTCTCTCGTCCTCTTCTTTCATCCTCTATATAATATAAAGCCGGCGAGCGAGGATACCGCAGCCCTTGTACATAAGCCCCAATATATATTATCGCAGGCGGACGGTGACCCAATATTTTAATAAAGCGCGACCACCACCACTACCACCACCACCAGTGTCATCACCGCCGCCGCCGAGCGTAACTAACCTACAGTGTGTGTATATGTATAACTACTGATCTGCGGGGAGGACACTGTACAAGGGCGGGGGGAGACGATGCGGCACATCGCAGGAGTTTGATGTACGGGCAATCAGCCGCATTAATGCAGCGTGTGCTGCCCGACCTGCCGTTGCGCCTATATAAACCATATTTATAACACTTCGTATAGTAGCCGTAATGTATATACGGGGTCGGGACTGCGCCTGCTGTCCGCGAAAACTGCAGATAAAGGCACGGACACGTCATTCGCTCGTATACTGATAATTCGTCAAATTCTTTTGGATGCACATTATTTCTATAGGCTCGTTTTTTTCCAATACTGTTTATAGTGTTCCGCATTGAAAAAAAAAAGTTATATTATATTACCCTTTTACGAATTTTGATAAAACGAAAGAAATAAAGTTTTGGCCACGAGCGAGTCGGGCCTTCAAAATCTCCAATAATTAACGGGACGAGAGTCGGCGGCCGTTCGTGCAAGCATAATCTGCATGGGGCCAGCACCACGAGCGAGCGAGAGAGAGAGAGATTTTCCCGCGGCTAAATCCCCAAAATTCGGTCCCGCTCTCTCTCTCTCTCTCTCTCTCTCTCTATTCCAAAAAACGTATTTGCGTGCGAGCAAGGAATCGCTGGGGGCAGCTCGACGAGAGTGCGCAAAACCAAAAAGACCTCTGACTAAAAAGCAAAAACGACAACAAAAAGGAAAAAAAAAAGAAAAAAAAATAGCAGAGGAGCGCAAAAATAACGAGCTGCTGGAAGAGCCCGAATGGAAACTGCACGAATCCGCTCGGGTTAAAACGCGACGAAGCTCGCGGCGGTGGCGGCGCGTTCGCTCTCCCGCGAGAGATCGCTCGATTATCGCGAGATTATGCGCCGACTGGCCTCACGTGTGTGTATCTGTGTGCGTGTGCAGGGGGAGAAGGGATAGGCTATCGTTACAGATAGCGCTAATCAGAGCGAATCGTGCCCGTGTATCGCGCGCCTCGCCACTACATCACTGCTTGCGCGGCTCAGAGTTCGCATTCTCTCTCTCTCGGCTTGGTCATAACGCGTCGGTGGTGACGGTGGTTTGCGGGCCTGGTGGCGATGACTCGCTGCTGCTGCTGGTAGTGGTGGTGGTGGCGGCGGTGGTCGCGATACCGCGCTGCGCGGCCCCGGCCATTATTATTCATATATTCCGTATCACGTCTGTTCGTACGTACGTAGGCTACTCTACCAGAGAGGGAGAGAGAAAGAGAGAGAGAGAGAAGGGGTGGAAGGAGGAGGACAGAGACCCGCGACACCCCACGTGCGTGAATGCGGCCGGAGGTGGGGTTCCGAAACCACTGGGCGCTGGAAGTGGGCGGAGGGGGAGGATTCGCGCTATTGTAAATATCTGCGGTCACTGTAACCGAGGCGCACACCCGGTGATCTTCGACCTACGTGCGGAGCTTAATTTTTTAAGTGCTGCTGCTGTTGCTGATGTTCATGCTGCCGGGGCACTGGTCCTCTTTCCATCCTATGGTGTAGTCGAGTCGACTTCAAATTATCGGGAGAACTTGATGTTCCGTTATAACTGATTCTCTTCTTTTTTTAGTTTAGCATTCATTATATACTTTGAAGTTATAATTATTATTATTAAACCACTTTGTTATACGTTGTCCTATAATTCGATAATAGTATGTTTTAAAACTGTCATCCCAGAAAAGGAATAGCGTGAGTTGTTTCCCGTTTCGTTGAATTCCAATTTCCAATCCTTTGTCTGCAAAGGGCAAGATGTAGAATAATAAACATAATTCAGTTAAGTGGTCGTACACAGATCCATACGCACATGTATATATAGACACACCGCATGTACTCGGTGTAGAAAGTCGCAAGCAAACATGTAGCCCATCGCTAGTACGTTGGAATCGCGCTACGTTATAGAATCGAGTGACTAGCCTCCGCAGGGAGAGAGGGGGGGGGGGACAAAGGGAGTATATAGTAATGGAACAGGCGAAATGCATTTGTCGTGTGAGCGTGCGAGAGGTGGTGGAATACCGAGCAACCGAGTGAGAGAGAGAGAGGCAGTGGCTATCGGTAATTGCCGGAGAGACTAGTCGGAGCCAGCCTCACCCGCTCCACTATACCACTGAACACTGCTAGGCTAGAGAGAGCAGAGCCAGACTAGTCTGCGCAGTGTCTCTGTCTCTCGATGCAGCAGCAGCAGCAGCATGAACGGCTTGTTCTCCGCAGGCTCCGCCTAATTACGGATCGTCCGGCTTGGATGACTTCGAAATGCTGTCGAAATTACGCTTCGACGAGCTTGCGCATGCATTATCTCTCCCTTTCTCTCTCTCTCTCTCTCTCTCTCTCTCTCTCTCTCTCTCTCTCTCTCTCTCTGTCCCTCACTCTATACTCGTCCCGGATAAGCGTGGGCGCGTCTTTCCTCGATCTACGCTTTGTCGCTCCTGTGCACCTCTTTCCTCATGCGTGCCTCTCGCGTGTACGTGATCCATGTCCCCACGCGCGTTTTTGACGAATGTTATCCGGAGTAAGTGCATGGCTGCGGGTTAAATCTCGTATAACAAATATTCCGATGATGTTGGATTCGATGGGCTGTAATGGAGAAAGGTCGCAATGAAAACGACGGTACAGCCCTATAATTGTATCATTCGCGAATGTGACATAACGCTAAAATATTACGAGGCTATTTGTTAAAGGATACAAGCGCGATCGGAATTTTCTGTTCGCTGTATATGTATATATATATATATATACACATGAGAAAAAAAAACAGCCCAGCGAACGTACCGGCGGCAGAGGAAGAGCAATCATCTCTGACAATTAGTGATTTATTTTCTATTTTAATGACGGAATAATTTTTCGATAAATAATATCGGCCGTCAGACGGATCAAACGCGCGCGAGCGTCGAGCTCCCGAGCGAAAACACTATATATAGTGCGTTCTCTCTCCGTGTCTCTCTCTCTCTCTCTCTCTCTCTCTCTCTCTCTCTCTCTCTCTCTCTCTCTTACTCTCGTGTAGGTACAGCGCATATACACATCGCTCGCGGATAAAACATCATCTGTCAATAACCGGAGCGTAAAAGGAAGAAAAATCTCGTGCGTTCGCAACGCCACGGCTGCTACTGCTGTTGCTGCTGAGCTTGCGTGTGATGTATTCGGACACCCGCGCTGCCGCCTCTCAAATCTTCCTTATACCAGAATACTCTTAATCTCTCTCTGTGCGGATAAATAAATCGTAATGTATTATATGATACTTGATTAAATTTAATTATTTTTTATTGTGTTTGCGCGGTGGATGTAGCCCGAGCTAATGTCGACGAGTGTCGGATGTATACATTGGCGCGGGGCTTTATTTGTTTTCGTTTGATACTAGCTGCGAGCGAGACAATTGAAATTCACGATTTAAAAATGACAGATATTCATTTAATTATTTATAGAGCGTATACAGATCGAGGGAAATGTGTGATCTTCCCACGCTTCGGAAATATTTAATTTTCTTCTATGATTCAGGGATAATAAAGCACCTCGATAAACCAAAAAAATAAAAGCAAAAACAAAAAAAAAATAGTTCCAATAACTTCACGTCGAGCATTTCGGCAAAATAAAAGATGCGAGCGAGCGGTATGTGGCACGGTATATATGGCTCTCGGTATAGCTCCCCCCCCCTCCTGAAACGCGCAGATTCAAAAATGCATAAGTCACTCGCGCATCCTAATGCATTTACAAACAGCCGCCAACGCGCTCTCGCGTGCACTACACACACGCGCTCATCGACAAACACGCGGACGTCATTCCGTCCGTCGAGCATCTGTAAACGAATATGCAGATTTTCGTTAAAATCCTCGCGCTCGCGCTCGCGTAGAGTACACAGAGAAACGCGGCGGCGCAATTTATAGTGCAGCTCTCGGTATACACACACATATTGCAGAGAGAGCATGAAGCTCGCGTACTAGAGAGAGAGAGAGAGAGAGAGAAAGAAAGCTAGCTGCCGGGGTAACATGTGAAATTCATATTCCGCGTAGCGCGTGACGTCAGCATGGGTTGCGCGCCGCAGCCATAAAACAGCGAACGGATTATCGGACGCGGGGCTTCGCATAAAAATATCCGCCTGTCAATCTGCAGCAGCAGTAGTGCCGGGGCACAGTGGCAATGCCCGCTGTTGATATTTCCTTCTTTTTTAGTCTCGGTCCTCGCGTAGTCGCACTCTCCTTTTCCTTTTTCTTTTTTTTTTTCTTTCTTTCTTTCCTTCTATCGTCTGCCGTGTAGCGCATTATTGTTTTTCCTTTTTTCTGGTTCCGCTCCGTGCTAAAGTGTAAAATGATCGTCGAGAGTTGGATTCGTGTGCTGCGTGTTGGAGCACACCTGGGGACGATCTTGATAAGTACTTTTGGAATTTCTAGAATTCCGGGGCCCGGGACAAATCCAAGACTTCTCGCTCGCCTTAATAACATAAATACGTTTTTTGGCACATTTAATTCAGTGCTATATAGATTTTCCATGAAATTCCACATTTGAAACAGAAATGGCGTCTGTTCGCGTTGTCCGTACCTACTTAAAAGTACCGTATACCCGTATCGTTCGCCAACGACTATTATCTTAACATTAGTTTCCTCTCCTCTTGTGCGCAGCTCATTAGAGGAGTCCTCATCGCAACGATAATTATCAACGCTCTCCTCGAGCTCTCTTGGCCCGTGCAACCGCTTTCCAGGAGAAGAAATCGATTCTGCATAGTCCCGTCCGCTGCACAACGTGGGATCGCTTTATCCGCGCGCGAGCCTCGGCTCCTCCATGTACTTTTCTCACGTTTTTCTCGCGGTGCAGATCGCGAGCGCCTAATTATGACTTCTCGGGGCGGTTGAGGGCACCTTAAGTGACCGATAAAGAACACTGCAACGACCGCAATGTACAGCTGACTCGGCTAAAGAGAAGAACGAGTTAAGAAGCCACATACCAGCGTAGTCGATAACTTTTGTTCCGCGCGCCTTTGGGAGCCGCGCGGCAGT
This sequence comes from Megastigmus stigmatizans, assembly GCA_900490015.1. Taxonomy (NCBI): domain Eukaryota; kingdom Metazoa; phylum Arthropoda; class Insecta; order Hymenoptera; family Megastigmidae; genus Megastigmus; species Megastigmus stigmatizans. The sequence goes on along the minus strand of UELV01094248.1, from coordinate 13,802 downwards.
AACTGGGTGAAACGCGCGCGGCGACTCGCGATCCGGTACGATGATAATTAACCCATCCCATTCGTTTGCGGCTCAACACCAAAGAGAGTATATAGCTGTGAACACGGACAATGTGTCGTACGCTGCTACACTGCACGCATAAAATGTGGGTGTGTACGCGTTAACGTTGTCGGAGTGATAATGTGTAGTGTATAATGAGAAATTATACATTCGGGGGACAATGTACATTTCTTTTAAGTTTCAATTTCTTGTACTTGAATGAAAAAGCCATTAAATGGAGCTGGTAATTTAAAAGTCTTTAACTAAAATACAATTTGAATGAGCTCGATAACGCGTTTTTATATATAAGTGCACACGCTCATCAAATGTCAGCGTTAATATCTGTAAAATTAAAAAGGAATATATAAATTGATAATTGATTTGTTAGCCTATCAAGTTTGACAGATTGCGATTGTGACTAATTAACTCGGCATCAAACTTTTAAATTCACAAATGCTTATATATTATATAAAGGTATGTTTTAAATAAACGCAGGTGGAGATGAGAATATTATCGGATTAAATATCAATAATAAAGCGGAGCTGTACGATCGTTGAAAGTTCGTTGATCTATAACGAGCACATTTGCATGCGCTTCTAAAAGTTACCTGATATACGTTCTGTCGCTTTTTATAAAACTGAATGAGAATTGTATTTTCACTCATTTCATAAATAAACTGAGAAATTTATAATATTTGATTTATACAAATCATTTCCTCATTAATTTGTCGTAACTTTGAAAATTGCACAAGAAAAGTAGAAAATCCATATATCTATACAATATTCGATCAGCTTTTCTCTCTTTTATTTTCCGCTCCACCTAGAAAAAAAAAGAAATTGTGAAATCGAGTGTTTGCGCGCAAAAACAAGTCACCGATCTGCAGAGCTTGGATTTTCGTGTGACAAAAGTGTCTCCCTGTACACACATCGGTTCGTCACACAAATGTACACTCTTCAAAGGCAAAAGCGCGCGTGTGCGAACGAGGTAGACACAAAAAGTCCGTATATATATCCATGCAGCTACTGAATCCGCGCAGCAGGAGCAAAAGGGAGACAGATGGATATAGAGAGAACGAAGCGCCCCTCTATCTCTTTCTCTACATAAACAACATAAACAACACTGCCGAGTTGGCACTAGAGCGCGCTAATGACGGGATATTAAATAACGATAACGATCCGGTCGAAGTCTTTTTTGCGGGCTAACAGAGACGACGACGGCGACTTGCTCGGCGTTATCCGGGAGGGGGCGGGATAACCGCGGAATTTCACTGACTTAATTGACCGAGACAACGGACTCTGCTGCAAAAGCGCCTCTCTCTCTCTCTCTCTCTCTCTGCGAAGGAGAAAGAGAGAGAGAGAGCTGGATCATCGCCATAGTCGGGACTTCCTTTCGCGGTATGAGAATTCCGCTTCTTATTCCTTTACCTATACATGTATACACACGCACACACAGAGACACATGCGCGTGCAGGTTGGCACGACTTCTCTTGTTGAACGCCGACAATGCACTTGCTCGTTCGCGCGCTATGTAAGTGACCAGCGAGGGAGAATCACGAAAAACAAAGACTCACTGCACTCGCCCTCCTTCTGGTTCTGCTTTACACCGCTCTTATAACTTATATTGTTTAGTAGAGCGGATATATTTTCAGGTCTTTTTGTGACTCGTGCTCCTTAGTTCTTGTTTTTGTTAATTAAATGTTTTTTTTTCTTCGTAAGAAAGGAAAAATAATAAATGATGCTTTTCCTACAAAGAATATAAAAATAATTATATACGTATTAAGCTTATTTATTATTACTCTCAGTGGATGAGTGATGGAAATATTAATAATTGTACATTCGAAATATAATAATCCCGTAAATAATTTAAAAAATAATAACATTATTATTAAGCGAATCGAGTTATGCACGCCAGTAAAGCGGCCATCAAATATCATATTCATCGATTCAGTCACACACGAACAGTTCTCATAAGTTCAATAAATAATATTGTTGATTTTTCACGCTATGCGCATACACACCTAAAGCTATAAATATCGAGACTAAAAAAACAGTATGACAACCAACTCAAAAGTTCTCTCTCGTTCCATATAGCGAAATAGAAAAAAATAAAAAAAGGACAGACAAAAAAGCCAAGCCAAACTTTTCGCTAGCAATAAAAATAGAATAATAGCAGTTTATCGAAAGAGTCTGTGTGTGTGTGTGTGAGAGAGAGAGAGAGAGAGAAACGCTGGCGCGTGTATTAATCACGCTTTTATTATTTTCCGAAGCGAATCCTATACAGGCGCGCAGGTGATAGCAGCCGCGCTCCGCGATACAGCGAATTAAGTTCATTAGTCAAAAAATATTTATTGGCACGTAAACGGCGCATAAATCGGAAAAGTGCATTCGTAATCTCTCAGCGCTAGCTGTTGGGGCGGCCCCGCGCGAAATTGCAACGATAAAAGCGAGCGACTACTCTCTCTCTCTCACGCACATACACACACGCATAGTCCGTCCGTTTAGTTCGCGCCAGGGGCTTTGGCGTATACATATACACACTCGCGTATATCGGGGTTGTGGGTGGGCATCGGAAACATCGATAGGCCGGCGCATTATTACAGCGATGAAAATCACGCGGCATCGGGCGCCGAAGCCGCCACCGCCGCCGCCGCCTCCGCTGCTGCTGCTGCTCCTGCGCGTTTCCCGGGGCTTTTAAAATCCGATGACGCGTCATTTTTGCGGATGCGCGAAATCGATTTAACGCCGCCGCGGCATACGAGGCATTATCTGCCGAGGCAGCGGTAGCCGTGCGTTTAACCGATAGCGACGTGCGGATGAGCAGGTACTTTTTACGTACAAATGCGCGGCGGCCGGCCCGTTGAGCATGCCATATCCCCGAGTCGCCCTACGTATCTGTATATATATGTATATATAAAGCTCAAGCGCATTTATGCAAAATCTATACCCCTGCAGCTTTATACCCCATTGAATGCGCGCAATCCACTTTTTTTTATTTTATTTTATTTCAATATTTATGCGACTGCTTCGACTATACGATTTTCGTGCACTGATGTAATCGCTCCAGTACAGATTTTTATTCATTGTACCTAGTGTAATTAAGACTAAATATAATTTTAAACGCGTGTATAGAAAGGGATAGAAAATCCTCGTTGTAATACTTTAAATTTTCGCTCACATCCCGAAGTACAATATGTAAAAAATAGATTATGAAAAAAAAAATTATTTTATCGACGAAGGGCCGCGTATTGAAAAAGGAAATAGCGCGTAGTAGGTGCGTATGAAGGGTCGAGGATGAGTATGAGAACCGAACGATCTGGTGGATCGGTAATGCCTCCGCAAACATTTCAGTAGTGGCCGCTCTCGCCAAATGGGCCACGAAGAGCTTTAGGGCGCCGGGGCCGTAGGCACTGACAGTCACCTGTCTGCCTGTCTAGCAGTTATATTCCAGAGCGAGATCGCGCCCGAGAGCTGCTGCTGCTGCTGCTGTTGCTGTGAGTGTGTAAGTGTGTGTGCGTGGATGAACAGGTGCGCGGCGAGCTCTCGCACGCTTTATGCCTGTCTGACAGATCAATTGTTGCGGAGGCCCACCGGGGATCGCGCGTGTCCAGGAACGCGAGCCGTATAATAGTCCGAGATAACGATCGATCGACTATTCCCTTTCACTTAAAAATGCTAATTTCCACGCGGCGAGGGGGCTGACTTGTCTCCGAGGTATAATTGATGAATTTCTTCGAAACTGTTGGAGGTTATCGAGGGCCGATGCTAGTTTCAAGGCTCGTCTTCTTTACTGTAAAGCTGCATATCTAGTAACGGGGATCATTATTAAGATTATAATTTAAATGTTGATCTTTTAACGTTGTAAATTACTCGATTAAGAGAAAAAGGATGTGTTTAGTTTTCATCTGGTTCTGCATCATATCAATCTGTACGTCGTCCTCGCCTCGCGAAAACCAATTTTTCTGCAATGTGTGAAAAACAGAAAGAAATCAGTTTTAAAGCGTCGAGTTATAAAAAAAAAAAGAAGGGCGAGGTGCAATCCTCGCGGATCAGACAAGCTCTAGGAGGCGCGAGGCGCAGTAGGAGTTTTGACACGGCCGCACGTGTCACAGGGTCAGAGCTCGGCAATATACACACACAGAACAGAACGGCAAGTGGCGAACTATTTCCTCGCGCCGCGGAGCTGCAGCAGCAGCAGCAGCTGCGTTTCGTTACGCGCGTCAATCACTCACAAAACTCTTTCGTACGCGGATATGTATACGCGCGTATACACGGCCCGGATATCGGCATATCCCGCAACTGATTCCTCTCTCTCTCTCTCGCTAACCTGATTGACGTGCTCATTACGAATATTGTATTTTATTATCGCTATCCGCCTACGTACACGCAAGCGATACGCAAGCGGCTCCCTCGCTTCAATACCATAAACGCACTTGGCGAGTTATATTGCTGCGCGGCTGCTGCTGCTGCTGTACCGCGGCAGGTTTTTTTGCCCCCTATTTCGTCTGTCTTGCTGCTTCCGCTTTTCGCGTTTCATTATTCATAAATCAGAGGATCGAAGGCTTCGCATCATTGTCATCGCTTATCAATCACTGCACGGCGCACTTTTTGCGCGCTCGCAATCTCGCATTATACGAGGTCAGCTGTTATATATAATGAGCCAGACGCGCATCGGCACGATTTCTTTTATTTTTTTTTATCATGCGTATATTATGAGCTAATCGACGGAAGCAGGAAACAAGCTTGCACAGCTCGAGATTGTTTGTTGTTCGCAAAATTTTCATAGCCAAGCTCGTCACGTGTCTAAAGATAGACACAACATTAAGATAAACTGCATCTTAATGGCTTGTTCTAATAATTTCTCGTCTAATAAATCAAGTAAGCGCGCGCTCTCCGGAGATTGACTAAAATTAATAGCTACCGAGTATTAATTTTCAATCTTATCTATATTTGCATTAATATTTGCAGTACAGTAAGATTTGTGATTAATTAAAATATTATTTTCTGTCATTTTAAGCAGGTTACGGATTATTATACTACCATTCATTTCGACATAATGCATTGATTTCGTTTTAAATGGGAAATTTCCTTTTACGTATTCAAAACTAAGCTAAATGTTTGAAATGTTGATCTATTTATAGCTATGTCTTGCAGCTCAAATATCCCTGGCAATTGTTATTGATTACTACATAATCATATCAATATCGTTAATCGCCATAGAAATCTATAACGAAATCTCAACCAAACTTGAACTATAATGCAAGGGTCAGTATCCGCATATCTGGAATCTTTAAATCAAAGCATTTTTCGCGCACTCCGCACCACGTACAAAATTCAGTTCGGCCACATTTTTCAAAAGATCCAAATAAGGAATTTGGCCTCTTGGACCGAAACACGCTTCCGAGGCTCATTCCCAAATCCAACGAGCTCGGGCTACGAAGCTTTTTTCCTCCGCACTCTGCGCCATGCTGCTGCTGCTGCTGCTGCAGGCTAAGAAATAAAGAAACGAGAAGGAGAGAGAGGGAGCGAGAGAATTGAGAAAAAGAGAAGTTGGCGAGCGCAAAAAAGGACGAAAGGGACGGAAAGTTTGCTGGCTCGGGCAGAAGGAGAGAGAGAGAGAAAGAAAGCCGACGGAGAGCTCGGCCGGTCTCTATACTCGCTCGCGCGCTTGCGTCCAATAACGTGCCGGATCCAAATTGCTCGTCGTGAATGGGCACGCCTCGCTCAGGATCCCCTTGTAACTCGCATATAGCCCATTTCGGGCTGCCGGCAGCGGCGGCAGCAGCCGCAGCAGCCCGGGCTTATGTGCCCGAGCTGCTTTCGCGAGGTCGGCAGCGGCAGCGGCAGCAGCAGCCACCTCCTCTAAAGCTCCTCGTCGTCTATAGCCGCGCGCGCGCCCGGCTTTCGTGTGCGCTGCTGCACATGCCCATAGAGAAAAGCTGGGCACTGCAGAGGAGGGGAAAGAGCGGGTTACAAGACGAAATAAATACAATATTATGCAAACGGCTTGCGAGAGCCAGAGGGAGAGAGAGAGAGAGGAGCTGATCGCGAACGCAAAGCCGCGGGAATCTCGGGAATCCCGAATAAATTGACACTAAACGGGTTTTCGTTTATAGGGGCGCTGCTGGTGCTGCTGGTGTGCTGCAGTGACTGCCTATGGCGGCCGCTACGTACGCACGAATCGTATATAGGGAAAAAGGGGGAAAAAATTGGTTGGAGCGTGTGTGGGTGGGTGTGTATAGCTATCGATAGGAAGCGGGAGACATGCCGCCGTAGCCAATATCCACCTAACAACGATCTCGTTTATAAGCGCCGTGGCACTAATTTTACTCTCCCTCTGATCTCGAGCGTGCATATACTGTATGCTTATATACGCGAAATCGCTGCGAGCTCTGTTTTCCTCCGAATCTGTATGCATGGGCTGCTTTGATATCGCAGCGCCCTTGATTTTTCCCAATCCGCGTCCTCCGTTTTCTTTGTAATTTCAATCATTGCTTGCTGGTTCTCCAACATCGAACCAGCGGTATTTATTCCCTTTGATATGTTACAGAATGTTTGTTTTATTCATATATAGAATTTGAATTGCACAGAAGGATATCCGAACCTTACAATTGCAATACATGCAGCGTCACTGGTTGGCGCTCTAAAAGGCCTAAATTGCACTCTCTGAAAACAACATCAACTTCGAGCGTGCGATTTTTTGGTAGTTGACTCCCACGCTTTCCGTTACACACAAAAGCAACGCGGTGGGGAGAAGTCGGTTGAGCTGCATTGCACTGCACGAAGAAGATAGAGAAATAAAGCGAAAAAAGGGAGGGAGTGAGAGAGAGAGAGAGAGAGAGAGAGAGAGAGTGAAGGCGAGGTGGGAAACGAGAGAGAGCGAGAGAGAGAGAGAGAGAAAAGCGATCCACGGCAAGAGTTAGGAGAGCAGTAAGCACACGGATCGCTGAGCCCGGGAGAAAATTATACGCTTTAAATGGATAATTAAATAGCAACAGGAACTGACTGAAAGACTGACTGGGGATGATTGCCGGGTTCCGGCGCGAGCATGTACCGAGCCAAAGAGTCGAGGAAGGGGGGGAGAGAGAATCAACGTGCCCGGAGCAGCACATCCAGCCCAAGCGCGTGTGTGACGGAGAGGTGGAGAGAGAGAGAGGGAGAGAGAGAAAGAGAGAAGAAGGTGGAAGCGGAGGAGGTTTGCCCATCCGCCCCGTATCTAAACGCACCAACGTAATAATTATCCCCACTGCGTGTTCGCGTGTGTATAGGTATACGTGTGTGTTGTGTGCTCCATCTACGAGCGGCGCGCGCGCACCATGCATTCGGCCAGAGATATACGTACATATATATGCGATCGTCACGGAAAATCGTGACGATCGTTGAGGATGATTTGCTCTCGAAAGTATTTTAAATGACGTACGTGATATTGCGCGATTCGGATTAATTCTATAATAATGAATAATGAAACCCTTGGCCGACATTGGATAAATAAACTGATTCTTGATGAAATTATTCTTTAATTTTAGCGAGATCGATAAGTCCGAATGACAGATTTGTTGCCTGTAGGATGAAAAACTTGTCTTTCTGCTTCATATGGTGTTAGGAGTAGAAGGAACGGTCAAGGGGCTCGGCACCGAGGAACTAATCAAAGCTCTACGCCGTGTATCTCTCTTTCTCTCTTTCTTTCTCTCCATCCAATGTCGTCGTCCAGCAGGAGCAAACGAGCGTTTTATCTTGTCGCGCCCGAAAAGAAGTCCGTTGAAGAGCAACACACACACACACACACACACATACGCACACACCACCGCCAGCTCGTTCCTCGTCCACTTTCTATTTCGTACACAAGATTAGGCTCGCGTATAACCTTTAGTCGTTTCATTAGTGCGGCGCAATCAGTCGCGTGTTGGTCTGTACAGTGGTCGGGAAAGAGGTGGAGGTTTGAGGAGGTTGAAGGAGGAGGAGGAGGGACGGGGGTTTTGGCTCCGATAAGCCGGAGGTGATCTAATCAATGAAATTGGCAGACAAAGGCAGATCCAAGCCTCGGATAGAGGGCACGCGAAACAGATGGAAAGAGATAGCCGGGCTCGCGCACAGACAAAGCGAGAGAGAAGAGAGAGAGAGAGAGAGAGAGAGAGAGAGAGAGAGAGAGCGAATGCCTTACACGTAAGTACGCGAGAGAGCGAGACGCTCGTATATAGGTTCGACGAGGTCAACGCTGCGCGTGTGTGAGACGCAATCGAGTGTAGGTGAGAGCGAGAGAGAGACCGAGGTGCAGATTGAACCTTGGCATTATTGGATGAGAGAGATAGACTGCTGGGGACGACGATTGGTCGATTGGTCTCTCCAGGACGTTGTCCTCGGTCGTGTCCGGAAACAATGAGGGAGGTGTGGCTCTCTCTCTCTCTCTTGCTCTCGCTCACACTCACACATACACACATACACATACACACTCTCTCTCTCTGGGCTGCCGTCGCCGGGACGAGAAGTGACGAGGAGATGTCCGGTCGCCTGGTAGTTCGTGTAACGCTATGGTACCTTCTTACTCGCACACTCGCACACAAACACACTCCCTCTCTCTCTCTCCCCAGGACACGACGGCGACGACGACGTAGTTCGGCAGCCCTCGCTCCTATTCATGGCCGTAGGATAGAGACCCCGGGCGCTGCTTGCACTCGCGTGATAATGACAGGCCTTCGGTCGGCCTGAGACGTGATCGAGGTGGCTCGTGTCAACCAAGCACCGGCCACGCCCGCACTCGCTACTCTCCGGCCGACGAGCTTCCAGCCGATTCCCGAACTGGCTGCGGCTCGCTGTCGGCGGTACTCTCTCTCTCTCTCTCTCTCTCTCTCTCTCTCTCTCTCTCTCTCTCTCTCTCTCTCTCTATCTCTTCCCTCCTCCTTCTCCTCCTCGCCCACTTCATCGATATATTCAGCGTGTAAGACGTGCGCGTCGAAGGGTGCTAATGAGGGCGGTGATTTCGCCACCCGATGATTCGTTCCTGGCACGTTTGCCTAGCTATCAATTTGAGATCGTGCCTTTTAGTTGAAATCAATCTTATTTAATTCAGACATTAAGTTTGAATGTTTCTAGCGATGTTGATAGTCTAGCATAGTGTGATATTAGATGTAGATGTCACATCGGTTTCAAATAGAGACTCGCGTGGCATTGAATAAAGTTAGTGGCATTTTTATTAAATCTATGACGGTATTAAAAATTGTCGTCATTCAATAAATAATATTAATTGTTGTTATTCTTCACAAAGTACACAACTATTTCTATTCAAACGTTCCCGTTACTCTTGTGCGCGTATTAACCAAACAGTCCGTCATTCTTCATGCTATCTCCGTTCGGCATAAAGCAATCTCTCTTATTTATCCAAAGTACATTGCGCCCGAAAGATCTGCATCTACAGCGAAGGATTGGGGAAGAGAGAGGGAGAGAGAAAGAGAGACAGAGGAACCAGAGGAACCGGAGTCGCTTGGCCCGAGACGACGATGACGAGGCGAAATGTGCACAAGATGATGCGTAATCTCGCTGTAGTTCGAAGTTCCTTTGACGACTCAGCATACCTTTGAATTATCGGCTTATCGACTATCTTCTCGTGAATCGAGGCCTCACTCGGCAGAGGCTCTCACATAACTTGACGGGCATACCTTCGAGCATTCCATTGTGCTTTTCCGTGTAATTACATGGGTAGCTCATGTCTTTTTTAATCCTTCCACTGAGCTATAAGCGTGAGAAATTACAACGCGTGAAACCACGGCCATTTGTATTTATCCCCTCGTGTGGCACGAAAATGCCAACTAATTTGGGCACAATACTTCTTGAGAGTTTCAGCGATGCGATACAGTTTGAGCCGAAGCGAGTCGTCCTGCTGAAATATAACGCAATATTCGTGCGAGAGTCTAGTGGTTTTATTCTCGTATATAGACCTCATATTTTTACAACGTGATGTAAGTACTGGTGTCATCTCATGGCTGAAGGGCTTAACAAGCCGAAAAATTCTCGCGATGTATATATAGCGGTGCTCTTCGTTAAACTGGAGCGAGTGAAAGCCCGTTAATATTCTCTCTTCCCCAATGCTCTTTTCTTTAAAGATCAAGCGCTGGCAGATGGAAGGAGTTTTCAACAGTAGCGGCCATTATCGTCCCGGCGTCTGGCAATAACGGCACATTAGAGGATTTTAATGCTGAAATTGAATAACCCCCCAGGCGGGAGGTAACGAGTTTATGCCCTCTTCGCGAAAATACCTGCACCTAATATCCTCCAGTCGAAACTGGGGGGAAGGGGACAGACGAAATGAAGACACTGAGTCTGAGTGACGCGCTGACGTCTCCTGTTTTATCTTCTTCTTTAATAGCTCAGACTACGAAAATAGCGTGAAAAATACCTTTCTGGCGAAGATATTCAATGAATGCTTTCAGCAATTCTATTTCGTTAGAATTAAAGAGTAATGCCCGGCTAATTTAATACGATATCTGCTTGAAACGTACTTTATTCACTAATAATAAGAGTTATTTCCTTTAAAGCTTGAATTTATTTCACTTGTTTTGTTAGTTGAAAGAAACTCCAATGTCATACGCCCCCTTCACTGTTCATTACAACGAATTTCGCAAAAATTATGAGTAAAGGCTTTGGAAGCTTTAATCATTATATTTTCTGACCTCCGGAAACGAAGCTTATCAGCTTCACATTTGATTTCCCCATTAAAAAAAAGTCCGCGTCGAAGCTCCAAATAAATCGAAGTAGGCACGTAGCCCGCGCTCTCACAAAACTGTCCGCGTTAACTCGTTCTCCCAAACGTCCAAAGCGTCACGCAGCGGCAGCAGCAGCAGCACCTCCACCTCCGAGAATCTCGGTGATGACGAGGCGCGATCTCCGGTCGATCCCACGCCTCGCTCGTTAGCCGGAGTCAGCAGTCAGGTCGTCATCGACGTGTCATTCGGGAGGAGCTCGTGAGAGAGAGAGAGAGTTGGTAACATCTCGTCCCCGCAGTTTCCCTCTTCTCAGGGCCCTTCGAAAATGGCAGGATCACGTCTGGGGAGACACTGGCACCACCACGCCCATCGACGTACAGGAATACACGGACCAGCGGAGGCGGTCCCGGCGCTCGACCTGACGCAGCACGCGACGCAAATTGTCGCCCGAGGTCGATATAATGACGAGAGAAGCGAACGTTAGCCTCTCTGTCTTTATCTGCTGCCTCCTCGTGCTCTCTCTCTCTCTCTCTCTCTCTCTCTCTCTCACTTGCTCTTCTGCTTCTACGTTTGTTCAGTTTGAACGACTCCCGTCGATTCCCATCGGGATGAAATGCTTATTCCAGCGGGATTGACGCAGAGACGCGAGGAATCCATCATGGATTTTAACCATCAATTTTGCTAAGCTACCACCAGACACGCAGCTAGCCTATAAGAGACTGTTCCCTTAATTGATTCTATAGAGCTTTCTAAAATTCTTAATTCAGTCTTTTAATTACATGAAATTCGGTTAAATACAGCACACGAAACAAGTGTTTTCGTTATTTCATTGTGTTATTGTTCTTTGAAGTGGTGCGCGGAAAAATTTTGACTTTCACCGTATGATTATCTAATAGGAAGGTGTTGCACTGTGAAAGCAATTACAATGAAATCGTCAGAAAGCAATAGGCCTCATTCGCACACTTAGCCTCGCTCTCGTATACGAAACGTTTTCCATCCCCACGCTCCCGCTCCCCCTCGGTCCGGCGAAGAAAGGCCAAGGGCCCAAATGGTTTTCATATTGTCTTTTTAGTGTTCATTTTCATTTTATCGCTTGTTTGGGTGAGCGAAAGAGAAAGAGAAAGACCCCGACCCTTCGAATGGGTTAATTCAGTTACGGTGAAACCCACCCTCGAACCCAGACTTTGCTTACTTTCTCTCTCTTTCTCTTGCTCTCTCCGAGTCATCTGCTCAGAACGACATCGATCCATAAAGAACGAATAAAGTTTGGCTTAAATTGAATCTTACTTTTCCCTATGCTAGCCCCAACGAAATGTGAAACTTCGTTAAAGACTCCTTGGGATAATCATTACTAAAACATTCAATCAGAGTGCTTTATTTATCCGTACAATCATTAATTGTTTGCTGAAAAAAAATTTCTCACACACAACCATCAAAACGAATTATGCTTCGAAACCATATGGCAGTGTAGTTTATTGATTTTTTTACCGGCACCCAGAGCGACATTGAAAAATGAATTTCACTTGCATTATCTAAATAGCTTTCTTCGTCTGATGAATTAACAGTTCTATTAGTCGTAAAACTTAATACATACACGAATATACTTTCATTACTGAATCATCCCAATCATCTTTAAAAGCATGTGCATTATGCAGCGGAATATACACGAGGAAACCCTCGCTTGATTCATCAGTCCGCCTCCAAGGTGTTAATGCTGGACTGCTCTAAGCCACGAATTTTCGAGTGTACTTCCAAAAGAGACGCGGAGTCAAGTCATGCGTTAAGAGCGACGTATTCTATACTTTCATTTTTGCTCTCTTGCCTATAGTCCTCCCGATATCGGGAATGTTTAGGAGGAAAAAGCGAAGCGTGCGGGGGTCGCAGGGGACAGGCGACGCGAGATGCTCTCTTCTCTCTCTCTCTCACTCTGAAAAACCATCAGCGAGAAAGTCGGGAGGGAGAGAGGGCAAGGGTAGACCAGAACGGGCCGCCGGCAGCACTTAAGACTATTGTTTTCAATGTAATTGGATAGCTTGTGCTCACCATCTCTCCCTTTCTCTCTCTCTCTCTCTCTCTCTCTCTCTCTCTCTCTCTCTCTCTTGCGCTGGCCTCCGTCTTTTCCAACCTCGGATGCAGCATATATAGTACAAGAGAGAGAGAGAGAGAGAGAGAGGGGGGGGAGGGGAGGGTGGCGCACGAGCCCAGTCCCCACGAAGCTTCGACAATTATCTTGATTGTTTTATGCATATACCAACGGTCGGCGCTTGGGACGAGAGATTCGCAGAGAGAAAGAGAAAGAGAGAGTGAGAGAGCCAAGGAAGAGAGAATGATAGACGATATTCTCCGTTCTGTAATTCACTACCTCTACCAGGCAACATTTTCGCTCTCTCTCTCTCTCTCTCTCTCTCTCTCTCTCCCCGGTCTTTCCCTCTCTGTAGTACCTTCGCTAATTCCGCAATGTTGCCTGCGTTGTTTCGCACACCTGCTGCTCCTGATTTACACCGTCTTCTCGTGCTTCTTCGTGTACTCTTTTTCTCCCTCGCGCGCCATCCGAGTCTATCCTAGAAAATTGTCTCAGCCACGTCTACAACGGTTAACTTGGTCCTTTACTACGTTCGTGCAAGGCTATATTTTTAAAAAATTTTCAAGATACCGTTTCAAACTCATACATTCTGTAGTATAAGTATATACCGCGGACAAAGCATATTGTTTAACTTACTGTTGTTTAATTTTATTGACTGCGATACTTTAGCGGAAGAAAAATACACAGAAAAAAAGCGTATGGACTTCCGTTAAGAAGTGCACATGCATTGGGCTTGGGAAGAAGGTCTCATATCTAAAGCGAGCTTCGTTCATTACTCGGGAACGCGCTAAGACTATACACCGCGCCGCGGCTCTTTCTTCCTTATAACAATAGGTGCATCGTCGTCGGTTTAATTAGGATAAGAATCTCTCGTCGTACGCTTGTACATAGTAGCCAACGAGAGCCGCGGGTATCTACACACACACACACACACACACACACACACACACACACACACACTTGCTCTTGCTTGGCTCTTTTTCTCTT
>UELV01094247.1:0-11808 GCA_900490015.1 Megastigmus stigmatizans | reverse complement strand
AAATAAGTATGTCAAAAAATGGTATATGAACTCAGGTTTAATTTGATAATTCTAGAAAATAAGAATTCTCCGCGCTTCATTAAATAGAAAAACATATATAGTATATTGAATTCAAAATTTATTTTAGTTTTTAAAAACATTCTTCTGGTATAGTAATAATTAAGAGTAAATAAATTAAAAATTGCTATACTGGTATACTAATTATTAAAATAATATTTTCTAGAACTTAGCATACTTCAATTTTACTATACTGTCTACTAAACATTAGTAAACAGCGACTCTGTCTCACCATTGCTGAATATTATAGTAATTTTTCATGAAGTTTCTCGCAATTTTTAGTGAACTATTTTTCTCCGTGTACGATACGAACTTATTATTCAAATGTCTCAGATTACACTCAACTCTCGTATGTTCGATACTTTAGGGAGGTTAGTGTACTAACCAATTAATACCGATTTGTGCAAACCATTTAAGTTTTTCCCAAAATTACAAACTAAACTTCTTGATGCCGTCCATGTCGTTGGCATCTATCTCTATCATCGAATGCCCGCACTGACACTCATCATCGTCGTCAAAACATTTAAAATATTTCTCAGCATCATTCACGCATCGCACATAGGAACTATTATTCGTCGTCCGGTCAGCGCGATATAAATTTACACACAGCGTCGGCGAGGCGAAATGCAAATATTGATAGGATACGATCTCTCGATCCAGCTACTGGCTATTACGTCTTTATACACACATATATATGCATCCGAAAAGGACATGCGCTAGACTTGATAATAATAATCTCGCATCTCTGCATATACTCGCATGCACTCGTAAAACTTTATTGTATTCGTCTTAAACGACGAGTGGGCGATGGAAAGAGGAGACAGTAGCCACAGCAGCAGCAGCAGCAGTTAGCAGCAAAAAAAATGAGTAAAGAGCTCAGTCTCGTCCGATGTCCTTGTGTCTTTGGCGCATAAGTGTGTGGGATATATTATACGCTTCGAGTGTTTTTTTTTTACGCAGTAGCAGCAGCGGCGATGGCGGCGGCGGCCACTTAAGTGCAGTATTATCGCCACGAACGTCGGCTGTCGCTGATTAGCCTCGCGCGGCAGTTCTGTGTATACGCGAGAGACCGAAAATAAAACGGCGGCGGCGGCGGCGGCCTCTTATCGCCGGCCATAATCGCGTCTCGCCGCCGCCTCCTGCGGATTTTCTTTTTCCAAGCATTCCACGCATTCGCACACGAGCGGGCGCAACTCACATGTACACACACAGACTCTTACTCTTTCACGCTCTCGTTACGATTGAAGAACGATCGCGGACACGTACATATAATGATTCGCTGTTTTTTCGTCTACTTAGTGCTCGTGCTCCTTTTTATCGCTCTCGTCTGTGCTGTGCAGCTCAGGTGTGCGAGCCCAAGGTATTTCGCGTATGCGCGAGATGCGCACTTGCGATAAGTCGCGCGCGCGCGCGGATGTTTTTATCTCCGAGAGCGCAGTCTCGACGGGTCTATACTATAATAATGTATGTGTGTATATATCCTATAGGAGAACGAGATTATACGAGAGAGGCATGACGAGCACGAGCGACATGGTCATAGTCTACTTTCTGGAAATGTCGGATCTTTTTTTTGCGCTCTTGTTGGAGCGAGCTAAGAGCGTATGGTTTGCGAGGAAAGGTGGTGATTCCCATTTTTTTTTCGGGTGATCGTGAAATAAATTTTAATTAGTCCGTTGACGTCAGTAGTGATGGTTAGAAGAAAATGCTCAATGTGAACGATATAGATCAGTTTTCGAGTACGTTGAAATTGTTAATTTTTTGAAGCGCGTGGTTATATAAATGTTGATATTTAATTTGGAATAATGTGCTTTCTATTAGTCGCTGCATACCTTGTATTTATTTGAATGATGGTTTTTCTGTAAAAATGTTGGATATATCTAATTTTAAATAAAATTTTATAAATGCATATATAAGCAGATGGCAATTATTGAAAAAATATGTAAGTTGACCGTGTTGTCTGTATGTAAAGTATAATATAAAGAGCCTTATGAAAATATAATCTCGCCAAGTACTTATTAGAATTTGTTGCGCTACCCGCGTGTAAAGGAAAATTTAGTCCGACACGTGTCTGGTAGGAGTCTAGACACACAAAACTCTATAGCTATAACCAATCTGGCAAATTATCTGACTTTCAAATCCAAACCAACAGATCACCATATTATCTTATACACAAATAGAAAAGTCTTCTTACTACTATATGACTTTTGAATTTATCGTTTTTGTAAACGAAAATACTACATAATTATTTTTTGGTTTTTCCTATTAACCTAATTAAATTACATATACATATACATATACAACTTATCAATTGAAGTTAAAATTACTTATCGTGACAATATCTTTTAAATAAAATCCGAGACTCATTGCTTCGACTTATACGGCACTTATTGGACCTAAACTCTTTCCAGATATCAGATACATATCTGTGAAACTTTTTTTTTGACCATGCGTTGTCTGACCATACCTACAGTTCGTCTACTATTAATGTAATATTTTTCATTTCCTAAATTATACGCTAATTATCATATACTTTTCCAATATTCTCCATCATTGGAAAATTATATTATCCATTACTAAAGATCCTCTAATATATAGAGTATTAAATACGCATCCCTGTAGTACATTACGTTTTTCTCAAAACATACAAGAACCATCGCCCACATCTCGCTGCCAGGATCGCATCAAGCACCCGCTTATATTATCGCAAATCCACCTTGCACTTGGTACCTCTTACTCGAACGCGCGCAAAATATCCTCGCTCTAGCATAAACACGTTATAGAATGCGCCGATCGCCGTGTGCTGTTGCACGCGGCGAATATAAATCGCGAGAGAGATAGAACCGAGCGACAACAATAGGTGCACCCGCCTATATAAAAGTATACGTGTATATATATATATATAGATATAGAGAGAAAGAGAGAGGGGGGGGGGAAGGTGCGATAGTTAAAAAAAGAATATATGGGAGGAGGCTCGTCAGCGGCATTCGAGATTCCTATCGCGCAACCGAGTGCGCGCGTGCTGCTGTTGCTCGCCGCGCGAAATTATTTAACCATTTGAAACGTCGTGGCTGCGCGTCGATGCTAATGCCGGGAGAGCTGCTAAATCAATCGCTGCGGCCGTGTGAGTTGTGGACTACACACAGGGGTGGGATTATGTGTTCGTGCAGCTGATGAGCTCGTGGAAATGCATGGCTGACGGCCTTTTGTGGGAATGCAGGGGAAAAAAACTGCTGGATGGGCCCACGATGGAAGCGCTACTGACGAGGTGTATACGTTGGCTGTTTGATTATATGTATAGTTGAGACGCAGATATATTGAACTTCAGTTGATAAACGATCTACATTTGTCTGTGATGCGTCGGATTGCGTTGAAGGATATCAAGGATGTACTGGCTATACAATCAAATCCAAAATGTTAGTCAAATTTAAAAATTAAGCTTTTATGATTTTAAAATATATATTTTTATACAGAACTATGCTGGTATTGATGATTGAAACCGGTTAAAATTGATTTAAATGTGTTTAAAAATATTTTCTGACTATGTGAGGATTAATTTGACTTTTGATCGCTACGAATCAGATTAACTTTTCGCTTCGAATTTGCCCTTTTGAACCATGTTAATACATGCATTTTTTATCGTTGATACATGTGTAAAGTACAATTAGTTATTGTTATATAAAATTTCAAGTACTTGACATTATTTTTTACTTATTTTTGTCTCGTTTATATTCTATACAGCGTGTGTTAAATTGACATTTATACTTATCGATAACTTTTAAACGAGCTTCTCAATTCTTCTAAAAATTTTGTGGGTGATCTTGTATTATTAAAATCTATTTATTTATTGACTTTCAAGTATCATCGTTTTGACTTATATACCTAGACATAGTTTTAGTTTATATAGCCAGAACATCCTTAACGACGTAGCCGATGTTTTCACGTCTCTTTTTATGCTTTATAGGGTTTCGAGTAAATAACTTATGCACAGATATTTCTTTTTATATAACGCAGCTTCGAAAGAGCTTACTTATAGGAGAGAAAAATTAAAAAAAGTTTCAAATATTTGTACTTTGTAAACAAGAGGACAAGACAATGTCTGAAGCAATGTGAACTTTGTTGTTTATGTTTGTTTATTTCGTTTGTAACGTGCGAATACGAACGATGCGATCGTGTTTACTTAACAAGCAGTCAAAATAATAAACTTTGGCACTAAGAACAATTCTTGTGTATTTACAAATTTTCCACGCCTCGCGATACACAAGAAGCACAATACCTGTACGATTATCGATTTTGAAAAATTTCGACATAATACATTTTCAATAAAGATCGCAAGACGAATGATTAATTTTATACGTCCGTCCGAAAAATCAAGAATCCACAATAATCGTAAAACGACGAGACTCGAGATATTTATACACACACACGCCCATCTGGTCCGCGATTTCTCTCTCTCCCTCTCTCTTCAGCTCGAAATTCAAAACATTCGAGTACCAGCCAAAAATAAAAGGGAAAAAAAGAAAGTGTCACGCGCATGCACGCGCGGCAGTCCGAGCAAAAACGAGTAAGGTACCCCTTGATTTCCCAAACTGGCCGAAAAGGTATACAATACTCGTAAAAATTTCGCAGGCCTCGCGGGTGTATATATGTATAACTCTCTCGCACTTCATACACGCACGTTCGCATGTGTGCACGTGTGTGTAGCAGTTGTACGCCTCGCGACCAAAATAAGAAACCTCGAGAACGAGAGAGAGAGAGAGAGAGAGAGAGAGAGAGAGAGATGAGGAAAAAGAAGAGGACGAGTCACACGACGTAGAGCTCGCGCGCGTTGCAGAAGAGGACGACAGCGCAGGCGACGGCCCGAGAGGAGAGAAGAAGGAAGAAGAACGAAGAGTACGTGCACACGCATATACGTGTGCATATATATGTGAAGCGAGGAAGAGAGGAGGGAGAGAGAAAGCGTGCCGGTACAAGGGGCAGAGAGAGAGAGAGGAGAGGATGGCTCTGCACGCGCGGTTGAAGAGTGCGAAAGAAAGCGAGAGCGCGCGCGGAGCGAGGGAGAGAGAGAGAAAGAGAGAGAGGGAGCCGCTGCAGACGAGCTGCTCCGAGGCAACGGAGCAGCGGAGAAGCGGCAGCGGCAGCGGCGAGTGTGCAGCGGAGAAAGACAGAGAGGGAGCTAAATGATGCGGCGTAGAGTTCGTTGGCACGCCGAGCGCCGCGGCGTAATGATATAGATATATTCATCCACTCCTCGAGAATGCTATTACTGGCCTTTTCGCGGCGTGGCGCGGACCCTTCGCTCTCTCTCTCTCTCTCTCTTCTCTTACACCGCACACACAGCACTCACACACATAGAGTGAGAGAGAGAGAGAGAGAGAGAGACGCGGACACACGAGCGCAGAACGAGCTGCATCAGCACAAACTAAGCGCGTGCAGCGCCGTGACAATGGGCGAGTTAAGATCCTTTGTGCAATGCTCGGCCAGCTCCACAGGATTTGCGTGCCTCGAACGTTAATGCACGCTTTTGCATGTTAGAGCCATAAGCCGTAGATATGAGGCTTGCCATGCTCGTGCACACCACCTCCTTTCTCTCTCTCTCTCTCTCCCTTTATATACGTGTGTGCAGTGTGTGTGTGTGTGTGTGTGTGTGTGTGTCGTACGTGTCTTTCGATGTGCATCCTGCGAGGATTGTATATCCTTCCTTGTTGTTGTTGGTGTTGTTGTTGTTGTTGCTGAGGCAGCGAGAGACTCTTCCACCCTCTCTTTTCGCTTTTTGCACAAGTCGATGTTCGAGGTGGTCTCTGCTCCTCTACTTTTTTCCTTTATTTTGGTGAAGTGTGCATCGGAGTTTTTACTTCGGGGAGGTTGGGAGAAAAGCAGGTCTTTTGAAATCCAGTTGCTGCGCGGTTACTTGGGGGGAAAAAAAGTGTAAATATTATACCGCGATGTTTGATGAAAAATGGCGACTGGTTTTGTGCGCTCCGCGTGCTCGATCGAAGTTGTCGATGATTTTTGAACCTTTTTGTATATGGGATGGCCGATGATGGGCTTATTAATAAGTTTCGAGCCGTCGATCTCGAGATGCAAGCGATTAACCGTGCCTTTTTTATGAAGATGGGCAGCCGATGAGCTTGCAGTAATTCGAAATCATGTAGATGATGTTCAGCTCTCGTCTTCCTCTTTCGTGTACGAGGACTTTGCCTTACAAGATACTTCATTTTCTTTTTACATCGCTGAAGTGGAAAGAAGTTGAATCTTAATATTCAACCCTGATGGATTATTTTAATCCTTTCTTACCTGGCCTCTTACAGCTATGATTTTTATATACTTTTTGTGTATTACGATATGCTTGTAAAGTTACTTGATGGATCACTTAGCGATTCGAAAACAAAATTTCTAGCGTAAATTTCGTAGAAATATTTCACGAATGTATCAATTTAAACGTCAAAGTCTTATACTATATATAATCATTATTATATATTTCAAGTGAGATGTATAAATTTTGGATGAACTTGTTTCATGCAAATGATTCGTATGCATATTCTACATACTCATCTCCCTTCAAAATAAGACCTGTCTATTAGCTTATTTCATTTAAAGTCTGATGTTTTGTAACATTGATCCACTTTATAAATATCCTATTTTAGTCATTCGAATACTAAAATTTTCATCTCGCACACTTTTTTATTCAAAGATATTGACGCAATGTGATGCATATGATATAAAGCTTACTGCACGTTCGATATTTTCTTAAGACATCATTTTTCAAATCTTGTTCTTCCATTATAGACTATAATTGGTTCTTGAATCAAAATAAAATTAAGTTAGCTACGACTTCTACCTGGAAGCTTTCAAATCGAGGAACAATTAATACAAGCATCTGCTTTTACGAACAAATATAATCATGATGATTGTACCCTGTAGCACGTATATTTGACGCTTAAGCAAGTATTTATTGAAACCATTGTATTTAAAATAAAGTGGAACAAAGGTTTAATTACCAGCAAGTGCTTGAATAATACATATTGTTAAATATAGGACAAAAGCTTTGACTGGGTTTCATTTTCTTTTGTGCTCGGGCTGATTACGATGTCGCCATCGTGCACAGAGTCAACTGTGTATACGTTTTTGGAAGTACTTAAACTCCCCGCAGCTTTATTTTTTGCTTCCATTTCGAGGGGGTCGTTGCATTCAAAAGCGGTTTTTCGACTTGGCTCCACGCATCCCTTTATGGGGGAAGATTGATGACTTTTAAAGGATCTCGCTCATTAAGAGGTGTTTCTGCTTCGGCGAACCCGCGAGCTTTTGAATACTATCTCAATCTTATCGCGCAATGCCAATGATCCTGCTGTTTGTGTGATTTGGTATTTCGGTATCGATCATCTCTCGCTCTCTCATGTGCGCAAATGATAATTTTATCATATTGTTTGTTCCCTCGGACACTGCGCTATATATACATTACGAGTTGATGCGTTTTAATCTTTAATAAATGTTTCTTCGGCTGACTCTGTTTTATTAACAGTTCTTGTGTTTGTATATGTGACGGACGAGTGATTTTTTTTCTTCATTCATGCACATCGCGGCGATAGTTTATTTATAAACAGCAGAGAAATATTTATGTCGAGTCGCTGAAAAATTTATTACCGCTATATCGTTGAAGATAAATGTTGCAGATTCAAATATACACCACTTTCCTCGCTGGTCCGAGATAAAAGTTAATATATGCAGAGATCCATCACAGGGGGAATTTATTTTAATCTATTTGGTGGACGAGCACATTTAAAAAGCTTCCTTCGAAGCAATTCTGACAATCTTCATCGTGAATGGTGAAGTTGCGAAGTAGGACTTTGTAAATTAATTGCTGCGTGGGTTGCGGCGTTCTTAGACAAAGTTCGTCTCGTAATTTTTATGTTTGAAAATTTTGGGTCAAGCGTTAATAACGTATAAAGATACTCCGAAATTGGTGTAGAATTATTATAGAGCTGAGAATCATCGCGGACAGTACCAAGTGGATGTTACTTTATCACACTTCGCAGAAGAGATTCTTATTGAAGACCCATTAAGTATAATATAGTAACTAGACAATGTGCAAACTACAACTATGACTTTTGTTTTATGAATAAAAGAAGCAGGAAAATACTTCACGATCGTTTAAATTACATTAATATTTGCATCAATATTTTTAAAAGAATTTTTAACGCCGCTCCAAATAGAAGTTTTAAAAGCAATAAAAGCACTATATCCGTATACAGACTATCGAAGTATTAAGTATGAAAACTCAATGATTTTGAAGCAAATTTATAATATTCACGATGAGGAGCGATTTTAAAGGCAAAAATCGCACACTTTTCAAAGAGGCAAATTATAAACAACACGTAATCAGTTATGCACCGCAAAAACACTTGAATTATCAGTGGCAAAACAAACCGTTCCACCTCAATCAATAATCTCCACCAGAATCCAGAAAGTAAACAAGTTCAAGTCCTACCTATGCGCGTAATTCAAGAAATAAAAAAGCCGGAATAACAGAAATGCAAAGCAAAACAAGCGCAAAACCTCAAAACTGATGATGCACCGCATTTGATATTGTAACCGCGATATTTGCATTACAAACAAAGACACCAGTGGCTGCAATTTTGTAGTTCAGAAATATCGAGAACGATCTGACCTTTCAGAACTGACTGATTAATTATAAAAATGTATTAATTGTGCATGTAAGTGTTGTGGTTAAAAATCAGCAATAAGTATTTGCGTCACTACTTAAGTGTACCATTGATAACATTTTAGTTGCTAAGAAAAAACTCGTTTAGTCAGCAAAATGGAAATTCATGAAAAATTAACATTTCTTCTTAATTAAACTACTAGACTCCTTACAAGTATAAAAACCATGTTTTTAATTATGATATGACGGTTAAAATCACACTCGAATGTCATGGTGTTTGACCACAGATTGCGGCCAGCATTGGAAGCACCTCTTTATAACAGGAACGAAGCAGTACAAAGTGAAAAAGCATAAATCAATGGCAAAACATAAGTCAATACTGGGTGCGGACATATTTTTTTCTTTCTTTATTGAACCATTAATAAATAAGCTATTATTGCGGAACGATGCACATACATTATAATCTATTTCTTGTCATCTGCGAAGTACAATTTGTACACTCCTCTTTTCTTGCGAGTTCGCAGATGTCGCGTGCTGACATCTAGCGGATAGTATGCGAAACTTGAACTCTAGTTACCATCGCGACGGAAGGTCTGCACGCTGCATTATCGAAGTTCCATAAATGGTAATGTGGATAAAGTCAACTGAAAG
This sequence comes from Megastigmus stigmatizans, assembly GCA_900490015.1. NCBI lineage: Eukaryota > Metazoa > Arthropoda > Insecta > Hymenoptera > Megastigmidae > Megastigmus > Megastigmus stigmatizans. Next base: position 2,441 of record UELV01094247.1, on the reverse strand, counting down.
GGTACAAGACCAATTCACCATTTAGGATAGAATTTACCTTGTTCGCCTTTGGTACATGGGCGATCGGCGTTGCTAAAGTAGTCGCAGCTTCAACTGCAAAAACTATATAAAGTGTTTCATATTATATTTATGTACATGAAACGGCAATATTAATTAATTGATTAAATAAAATTTATATGTTAGTACAGTACTTACGACCGGACACAACAGCGCTTTTTAATATCTATAGCAGCATTGAATTAAGTGCGAAGAGTCGCAGTCGGTTGAAAAAGATAAAGCTATCGTCGATAAGATGGAGCTGTTAACGATGGGAGGAAGCTTGATTTTATATGCACGTATGAAACGTTGAAATATTAAATGACAGTAGGTTTGATACCTTTTGGAATATATTGATGTAATCGCAGTCAATTTATCAACATAAAGCTTTTTAATTCAAAATAATTAATAAACATTACAGAATATTCATTAAAAACATTTTTATTTAAAGCCACGCCTTATTTTCTGTTTTATATAGGTACTAAATCAAAGTTTTTCACCTTTCATAAAAATACTAAGGTCCTTTTTTGAGTTTTTGTCAAAATAAAAAAACAGTTTTCTCGTTGAGGACTCGACTCGAAATGTATATAAAATGACTTGTAACTTATTATCATCTCGTATTTCATTTTAATAGTTATTACAAAATTCGTACAACATGTTGAGAAAAAATTTAATAACTTTAATAAATGTAATTAAAAAGATATGAATTAGTCCTTTTGATTATAAAATGCAATATACAAGTTTCAATAAAAATAAAGTACTCTAATTTAAACGGAATTCAAATTCACATACCCTCCGTTCTCTAATTAACTTGAATTGCATATACAAAGTTTCGAATGAAAATTTCAACAATACTTATAGCAGTAATTGGAACGCATTTTTCTGAAATTTCATCCAATCATTTTTTTAAATTTGTTCCTAATGTGAAGTATCCACATAATATAGAAGTCAAAAACAAATCGAAGTATTTTTTATTTTGTCGGTAAAACCTTTATAATGTTGAAAATACATATTTTGTTTTAGAAATATACTTGAGCAGTATATATTGCATGCCAAGAATACAAATTTAATGTATTGGCTGATCAAACTTCAAAAAGAAGGCTTACATACTTAATAGGGGATGTAAATTTAATAAATTAAACAATCGTATATAATATTCATTCAAATTAACATTCAGATGGTGTACCTATATATCTAATTTATAAAACTAATACGGATTGCTTGTGAATTCCTTTCGTACGTAAATATTAGTTATTTGTTATATTCATCGATAACAAATTTTGCTACGTATTTATTTTCTATCTGTCACCTACTTGCCTCTATACTAAGGTGCTAATTTTATTAATTTTAAATATATTCAATTATTTTAATCGAAAAATTTTAAAATATTGAGTATTTTGGATGTATCGATATTCAATCTACGATATTTATTAGAATATTTTTCACACCTAACCAGTGTTAACAAACATGAAAATTTTCGTAAATGTATTCACGAGAAACTTGTTTAATTTTCAGGTAAAAACAAATAAAATAAAACTGGTGCTTTAATTTTGCAATTTTTTTAAGGTGTATTTTAATACCATTTATCAACCGCCTTTTTACTTTACGATGGAAATAACTACATACGAACAATCAAGCCATCAATAATCTTTTTAATTAAATTACATTTATAATGCATCAATAATATATATGTACTGTGAACGAAAACAGCAAAGAACTAAGCTCTCATGCCCTTTTACGACTCATCCCATGAAATCGAATAACATTTAGACTTCATAAAAGGATTTTTAGAAAAAAAGTATTTAAAACAATTTTTACTCAGGAACATAGAAAAGTTAAAAAAGAATAAATAACATTTGTTATTAATATGTTGCAATAGAACTTGATTTATCAATTTATACGAGTTACTTACTTTAGTTAATTAGCTTCAAATTTTAATAAACAAATGACGACTGAGAATAACAGTCTACTTCGCAATTAAACAGTACGTTAACATTGAACAGCTGGATACACGTGATTTGAATTTGCCGCTTCAGTCGGTTAAGTTCAATGCAGCAGCTGCGGCAGACCGCTTAGGAGGACATTTCCGCCATGTTTAAAACGATTTTTTTCCCCAACACACAATAGCACTAGGTAGGCGCAGACATAGCGTATGCATAGTGGGGATACCAGTTTCCCCTCCCTCCATTCGCCATTCAACGAGCCTGCACACGGCTGCACACATCGGAATCCCTCTCTCGCACACCTTCCATACATATACAGATATATACCGTAGCCGCAACGATTGTTCGCGCAGCGCTGCGGCTAAAATATATAGGTAGTGAGTATCAGCAGCAGCAGCAGCGCAGCAAGCATGGCGACGGCGCCCAGCGCTGACAACGCGTCTTACCTGTCTTAACCTCTCC